>CAODLS010255603.1:0-13273 GCA_948243855.1 Flueggea neowawraea
AGTGGGAGCATTTTCAAAAATGCATAGAACTAAAAGGGATAAAGTCTCACGATGACATTTCTTCGATAAATAAACCCGACCATGATTCTTTTTAGTAAAGCCTCACGGCGACATTTTTTCGATAAATGAATTAATCGTGATCATTTTAGTAACCCAAAAGTCAATAACAAACCTGCAAGTATGTTAGAGGTTCGCTCATCCCAGTGAAATTTGTATGGATTAAAGCAATGGAAGTACGAGTGACATTTGAGATTAAGCCATGTTTTAGAATTGGTTAATCTACCCAAAGGGTGAGTATATCGGAGATAAATGGATACATGAGCGATAAATCGAGTGAGACATCGATAATCGCCAATGAGATTTAGTCAACGAGATTGGAAAATCCAACTTGTTGAAAGATTTGCCTTCATTAAATAGAATTTGTCATTTGGACTAGTCTATACCTCGACCTATATTAATGAATGTAGAGACTCATTTTCTTGTAAGAGAATTTGGAGTAGAAACCTATACGGTTTAACCTAATAGTTTTATCGTTCAATTCTCAATAGAGAATTTGAAAATGAAATCTATAAGGTTTAAACTAATGGTTTCATTGTCCAATGTATGACCTTAGACATTCTTCGAGATGATGGTACATTCATATTCGTTGTGATAATGCCAAGTATTTTAAGGTGAATCTTGTCATTCTTACATTGTGTGAACGTCACACTTGTGGTTAGAAATGGTCTAGCATACCTGAATGACTTCAAAGATTGGTCAATGTCCAACTTTGATATTGCTAATATGGGTTGACCTTAAAGTCAAACTCCAAACTCCAATAGATCGTTCGAGTAAATCATTGTTCCTCTTCAAGTGAGATGGATCAACAAACTACTTAAATGCTTCAAGATGCAAAAATGCATAACCTATAGATACCCTGTGACTAAAAGAAAGTTTCTTAGTAAGTGCATGTGTCCATAAACCTATGTGAGAGGAAGAACGTGTAAGTAATGTTCTTCACACAAATGTCATGTGAATATTTTTTGTAGTCTAATAAAGAGTACATGTGTTGATTAAGAGACAATATCTTATAGGAAATGCCTATGTGTGTACAATGCCTAGAGTTTACTATGTTGTCAAGTTAACTAGCAAATATTGATCCAACACATAAAGAGGGTGTTGAAAAGTAGTGAATAAAATACTTGAAAACTTTAGAGGCACTGCAAGACACTGTGTTATCGTAAAGACTTACGATAAAAAGAAACATAGTTGCTATTCCATATGATTATGTGGACGTGAGGATGTCCATGTATAGTTATGTGTTCTTACTTGGCAGAAAGATCACTCCACGTAATAGTGAGGAACGCGTATAAGTATGTGGCAAGTGAAGCTGAGACCATAGTTTCATTACCTACAGTGTAGTAGAAAGGTGGGCTATATAGTGGAATGATCCACTTAGCTCTAACCACCTAAAGATCCAACGTCTGTCTTTAGTGACAGCCAACATCGATTGCTTAAAGATCGAAACGATCTAATATAAGTCTAAGCAAATCGAGACCAAGTATCATATTGTGAAAGACTTGTTTGCACAAGGACAAGTAAATTTGAGTACAAGTTTCACAAGGTGAAGTGAACTTGGAAATGTAAATTCATGCGAGACGTGATTGAAGATCCGTTAATAAAAGCCTATGAGAAATAAGTTCCTTAATACCTGCATGGCACATAAAGTGTGTAATCTCTTAAAATATGATCTTTAATAAGATCATCGTGAGTACTACACGAGCACAAATGTTGAGAGTTGACATTTGTAGTATCGTTAAGTGAGAACGCATGTTGGACAGAGAAGTAACCTACTCACACAGGTGTTTACCTTAGTTTTCCTAGTTCGTTGGGGGGAAGAACTAAGATGAGACTGATTTTGAACGCAGAAAGAAACTTAGAGCGCCTTCATAATCAAGAGATTATGAGTTCATTGTAAAAGGGTAAGAAAAAGTCGTACGAAAAAATACGTACGCCATAGGATGAATTTTTATGACGATCATTAAATGATCAGATGCTAAAATTGAGTGACTTTTAGCATATTCCGTCTGAAAATCTAGAAGTAATCCTGTTACGGTGTGGATTAAGGTTAGATAGCAAAATGCATCATAACCGAAGCTTCTGTATGGTGTTGACAATTTTGTATAAACATGCGCTCCTCCAAGGGAAGGAAAGAACACCACAACACATGATCATACCATGTGTGTTATATACACGACTATATAGATGGAAAAGATTGAAAAATGATCTCATTTTCCCTAGTGTGAGACCATGTCGTGAACATATGGTTCTCGGTAATACCTACCCTTAGAACCCTTAACACATTCAAGACGTGTAGTTGAGTTTGATTACTTTAACTTGTCGTTAATGGTCATGATTGATTCGACCAAGCGTGACAAGATGGGCAAGTAAACTTGGCTATATGGATTGTCTAATGTAAGAGGGGAAGTTCGTTTCTAGACGCATTTGCACTAGTCTCATAAGTTTGCTTAGCTAGCTCTCATGTAGTCTGTCACATGATGTGTGAACTATGAGTAAAGCTTCGTGAGATCGAGAAGTTCGAAAGCAGCGATTGTATGGTTACGAACTAGGGGAAAGACATACGTTCCAGCAGATTGTGCTGCTATTGCATACATTATGACATAATAGAGTTGTTCTGCAAGAGACACCTTCTGACAAAATTAAGTAAGGAGCTGTTATATATCCCTTACAGGTGTATAGGAATTATGCTCTTATCGTATGCTGGTCGAGCGGTCTATTTGCATGTATGACGAAAGGATCAAGCATGGTTATGCAAGTTCTAACCATGTTACATGATGATGTACCATGCCATCATGTGCGAGTGGGAGATGTTGAAAAAAGCGGTCCGCCCATGACAGGTTAATTGAACTCGATCGGTCCAGGTGTGAACCGAGACCAATTGACGAGCCCAAATGAGATGGGCCCTTAAGGCCCATATGCTAAGCCCATTAGGCTCAAAATCCCAATTAAGGGCTTATAAATTGGAAATGAAGGAATGAACATGAAGCCACCAAAAACCAATGTGAAAAGAGAGAGGGAAAGGAAGAAGAAAGATTCTTGCTTCCTCCATGCCGCTTCTCTCTCTACTCATCCTTTGTTCGTCGATGGTCTCGATCCACGTGGCATCTAGGCTGCAAATCAGACGAGCACTCTCGTCGTCAACCCGACCGTGGTTTGCTTGCGAGACCAACATAGTCTTGATCCTAACCTCGATGTCTTCCGCTGCTGGTTGGATTGCGCCTCTGCTGGAATCGAGGTAGGTAATTTTAACCTATTAATTTATACTGTTTATCTATTAAATCGGTAGCTAGATTCTTTCAAGTAGAAAATAATAGGCTTAAGGGATAATGAGTTTACTACTCAATGGGAGCAAATAAAATAATTTATCAAATAAGTGAGTTGAGATTACTAAATATATATAAAAACAAAATACATTGAAAAAATTTCTTTTTTTTTTCTTTTATAAATGATGGATGACTATTTCATAATTGATCTATTAATTGTTTTTTTGGGTAAATTACACTTTTATATAAAGGAGTCCAAAATAATAAATCAAATGCCACATCTAGTTTTACTACTTTTTAAAATGCCATTTTCTAAAAAATAGTAACTAGAATGCCACTTTTTAACTTTTCGAGAAAAAAATCTCCTAAAAAGAATTGTCAACAAAGTGTATACAAACAGTGTACAAGCATGTACAGAGTATGGAGAAAATGTGTACAAATGTGAACGAGCCTAAAATTAGTATTTATTTTTTAAAAAATAGAAAACATTAATGATTTTTCACTAAGTATCAATTTTTTGGATTCATTGTAAAGTTTATGTAGAAGCGCATTGATGTACAGATCGTGTACAATAATATACACATGTTTTCAATCAATTTTTTTAAAGTTATACATAAGTGTACATGGGTGTATACAATGTGTAAAATCGTATACATGTGTGTATAAAATAAAATTTGTAGGTGTACCATCGAATTTCGGGACTGGTAGTATTTTTAGGGACTGTTTTGAAAATTTTTAAGGATTGGGGTTCTTCTTGTAATTTCTACTAAACTTAAGGGGCTAGATATATAATTTTGAAAAGAATAGAAAGACAACAACTAGTGTTTTGAAACCCTAGTCGTCATTGTCCATGGTCTACTCCTGCCTCCTCCACATTGCCTTTCCATTTCCTCTGTAGGCTGCCTCATTCTGCCAACGCCTCTTTCACTCCAACGCGCCTTGATCCGTCGGACGACAATGTCACCGTCGACGAAAACCTTTCGAATAGGATCCACAATGAAAATCGTTTACGATCGACTAGATTCGCAAATCCTTGGGCTCTGTTTCCGTCTTTGCCTTCATCTCAAACGAAAGGTAGGATGAGAGATAAAAAGATAGAGAGGGAGCATATGGGAGGAGAGAGAAAAGTAGAACGGTTGTGGATAAGAGAGAAAAATGACAATGGAGAGAGAGAGAAAAAAAGAAGAAAAAAAAGAGGAAAAATAGGTTGTGTTTGGGATATTAAAATGGGAGAGGTGGTATTGTAGATAATTAAATTATATGTGGTTATATTTATTGGAGAATTTTTGGTTTATGCTTTGGATAGCAAAAGCAACTTGAAATGAAATAGAGAAATCAACACTAAGAATTAGAGTGGTTTGGCCAACTCAATGCCTATGTCCACTACTTAAGTCTCACCAATTAGGATTTCTACTATAAAGGTGATTGATTTTGACTCAATCCAACAAAGCCAATACAACGAGGTTGATTCTCGGCTCAACACTTCTAAGGCCCTCACAATGTTGTTTTTCTTAGGTTCATAACAAACCTCTATAACGTTGTTTTCTATAGGCTTACAACAAACCTTTCTCACATTCTCAAAGTGTATACAAAGTGCTTACAAACAGTGAAGTTCTATGCTAGAGTTGAATGTTTGAGTTTGATGCTTGAACCTTGATCTCTAGCTTGATTTGATGTTTTTCTTGGTTGGAATTGATAGGAATTTTGGCACAATGAATTCTGATGTTGTTCAACAAATTTTTAACCTGCTCTTGGTGTATTTATAGCATTCTCATGCCATATGATAGTTGCTTTGAAGAATATAGCAGTTGGAGTGCATTTAATGTTGTATGATGTTGTCTGGACCATCGATAACGTACGTTGCCATTACAAGACATACGTTGATCATACTGCTAACCCAAATTACATACGTTTCATCTCTAAGATGTATGTTGTTCATGTCACACCTCCAGATAACGTACGTTGTCATAATATAACGTATGTTATATTTGCTTCAGTGATCCGTAGCTTCTGTTTTGCTCTTTGACGTACGTTGGCATTTCACTACGTACGTTGTTGTTTAACGTACTGTACATTGGAATGGAGTATGTTATCTCATGCAGAGGTGTGTTTTGCAATTCCAAAGCTTTCCAACGTGTTTCACTTTAACTCGAATATTTTTCTCTTCATCAAAACCTTTTGTTCATCATCAAAACATGAAAGGAACTTCATGTTGATCAACTATGATCCATCAATATTTCTGAACAAAGAAAAGTTGTGGGTGCTATGGTGTGTAGTTTCTACTTATTTCCTCTATTTTGATAAACATTTTCTTTGGTAATAAACATTTTGGTTCTTGATGTTTTCATTAGCTGCAAGTTAGTCCCTTGATTGTCAAAACATTAGTAGTTTATGCTTGCTTTTAACTTTTTTATTAATGATTTGATGACAACAAAATTACACCCCATACTAATCAACAACTCATGTGTCTCTCCTTCCTCACCTTTCATCCTGCCACCCACAAATATCATCTTCAGATCTTCTACTAATAACTCTTCTTTCACAAATCTTTTAAACCTCAACTTGATCACAACCATCAAACACAAGAATGCAAAGACCCAGCTCCCAACTCACATTGCCTATGCAAAAGAAAAAGTTAGATGTATGATTCATGCTACATGAGTTCAAAAACTTGTGAACATGTCGTAAAGTTAGTATATTATCAGTCACATCGCTTAGGTAGAAAATGGATTAAAAAGAACTTAACCAGAGGTTGTATAACCGAACCATGGAGTAGTTTTAGAAAGTATACAATCTTATAGAAGAGGTTTCCCTTTTGAAGTGATGGTAACTCTTACTTTAGCTTCAGGAGAGGAATTCAAATATATTGATTTGGAAACTTAAAAAACTGATAGAGAATGACTAAGTGGCTCAGTCTTGCATGTGTAACTTTTAAATTATTGTACTGACCCCAAGAGTCTTCCAAATCTGCACCAAACCAAGATATAACCTCTGTGTAGATTTATCCTTTTGCATGCGTAGCCAATATTGCTTGCGTAAATACTGAGGTTGTGTGCACTAAAATTGACCTTCGTGATCTAGTGGTTTTTGTTTTTTAAAACTTTTTGCGTGTGTAAATTCAACTTTGCCTACATAACTTTCAAACTTTGTGTGCAGTGACGGACCTGATGGGGTCCAGTAGGGTCTCGCGACCCTCCTCGTCGCCGGCAGAACCCTGTATATATATTATGGGGTCACACTAATGTTTGTAGGAACCCCTAGCGGTGAGAGTTGGAGGTTGATGAAGATGACACTGGCTTCTGTCTTTTTTTTTTTCAAACCACGTCGTTTCAGACCCCAGGGCTTATAAAAAAATAAAGACAGCATATCAGAGTAATGAAGAGCAACAAAGCCAGAGGAGCAAAGCATCGACATTTTTGAGAGAGAAGGGAGGGAAAGCCGAAAGGGACCGGCCACCACCGCACCATGCCACCATCGTTGGTCCGTCCATCGAAGAAGGTAAGTTGAACGCATAATAGTCTCTTTCTTTAAGAGTTTAAGTTGAACTGTTGAAGTGATTTTTAGAGTATGAAATTGAATTTGATGATGTTGAATTGTTGTCTGACACCCCAACCCTAAAATAACCATTAAAGTGATTAATTGATTAAAAATTAAAGCTTAATTGAACTGTTGAAATGATTAATTGATTAAAGAATTAAAGCTTAATTGAAGTAGTTTTGAAGTAGAATTTTAAGTAAATGAGGTGAGTATTAAATTAGCAATTTCAATCATTAGTTTTCTGATTAGTGTTAGATAGTCACTGAGTTTAATCTTTTAATATCAGGTGGGTTAATTTGTTAGATTGGGCGACGAAACAACTTGATAATGGAACATATATATGGTTAGATGGGATAATTTGATTAGTTATTGATCTAAATTAATTCTTGTTCACACTTGCCACCTGGATAGTAGCCAAATTGATGTTCACAGACTGATTTGAGAACTTAATCGAAGGTCCAAAATGATTGAGTTGAAAAAAATAGATAGTGCTAATCATAATTAGAAGTATATAGATGTAGAATCAAAAGTTAAGGTTGAGTTGTATGAATTACTGCGATATTTATAGTTTGAATTACACTCTGAAATTTTATAGAAATAGAGTATGCGAATCTAGTTTGATAAAACCAAGTAATCTTTCATGGGATATTTTTGCTTGAACACATTATGACAAAAAAGTTCAAGAGCATCACTCTCAACTAATCCCTCAACCTTATAAGCATTATCAACAGTTAATATATTTTGAATTTTCAATTATTATATATACATGGTGTCCCATTGTGAAAATTTTCCGTGTCCGTCACTGTTTGTGCACACAAACTACTAACTTGTGTGCGCTATTTTCTAACATGATTCACGTACACATCCCAATTTTTTGTGCACAAATGTCCTTTTATGTAAGCAACTTCAATTTTTGCATGCGTAAACATGTGTTACGTGTACAATGATATGCTTTTTTCCTAAGTTACGTGTATAAAGAAGTATTTAAGTACGTAACTTGATTTATTTCCAAATTTTGTCACACATCAAAACTTACGAAGGATTTTCATGTGAACCAATTTTGATTCAAGGACAACGTCGTCATTCATGTTAGCTTATTAATATGAAAAATTGAGAATTGTAATGGATAACATTTTTACGAGAATAACGAAAGTTCTTAGTTTTTTAAAATACATTCGTGACACAAATAATATTAATTTTTACAAACTTTTTCTTTAGAGTCTATATCCAACTAAATAAAGAACAAATTCATATAAGATAATACATTAATTACACGAACACGAGACTTGCTTAAAAATATACATTTCTTGGAACGTGTTCTGTGGCTGCATTAAGTAGAGGGAGTTTTACTTTTGGCGGTCTATCAGAATTGTAATATGTTTTGGGGCAAAATATGATGTAAGTAACACCTTGAGAATCATTATGCAAACTGTACAAGTGTTGAGCAGGAGCATATTCACCGAGAAGTTGGTATGATCTCTCAGATTGATCCATTGTCAAACAAAAATCATTTGTACCTGTATATTTCACAATACAAAAATGCTATATCCTTATAAGAATGCAATATGGATTCAAAGGGGCTCGCATTTGAATGAATCGTAAGGCTTGACAAGTAAATAAACAAAGACTTGGCCGTTAGATTTTCAATCTAAATCTCATGGAAGAACAACTATAAAAAAAACTTTGCCGACTGCATAATTATTTCTCAAATCTCAAGATATTAAGGGCTTTGTAAGCTTAGAAAACAGAGATGAAAAATAAAAATAAACATGTCATTTTCTTCTCACCATGCTCTCTCTTAAATTTACCAAAATATGCTCAAATCTACTCAAAACAAACACCATATATATGTATTTTTAGAAGGGGAAAAAGAAAGTGATAATGCACTTACATGCAGCCAGCTCTATCTGAGTTTGATAAATAAAATTTAGAGTATCAGAAATCTGGCGCTCAAATTGATGAAACGGTCCACTCTCAAAATTCATCTGTCTAAGCTTACAAAGCCCTTCTCCCAGCTCCATCATTGCTCCTTTATGGTTCTACACATTATAAAATGTTCTAGCCATTCATTATTATTAATTCAATAATCCAGTCAAATAAACAATTAACCCGCAATAATCTCATGTAAAGAAAACCAAAACCAAATAAATTCAATTGAACCGACCAACCTGGTTAAAAAGATGATGAAGTCCCACAGCGCTTTGCAAGATCCCATGGAAAAGAGTTCTATTTGGCTCGTCAGCTTTCATCCATAAAGCTTCAAGAACATCGTGACACTTATAATAGTCTCTCTGGTTGAACAGGCTTACTGCTTCGTCAAAGGTATATTCCTCTTCTTCTTCATCCTCATCCGCGTCGTTGTAGCGACGGTATGAGACGCGAAAGGATTTGGAATTTGCAGTTTGGTCATGTGATGAACTGATTAAAGAAAAATGGTCTTTACTGAGACGAGAGCGAGAAAAAGGAACACTGACTGACTTGGAAAGCGGTTGAAGAACAATTGGAACCAGAAAATTGGCATTGAGTTTAAGATTGAGAGCCATTATCTTTACCAAAATTTAGTCTATGGCTTATTATTTGTTGGTCGAATGAATTCGATTTTGTCTTTAATTTGAGGTGGAGGCCAAAAATACCAGGGGATATTTTTATTCGAGAAATTATACACTGGAAACTTGTCCAGGTGAACCCATGGGTCTCGTACATGGAAATTGACAAGCAAGCTAATGGGTGGATAAGACTGGACCGACCACTGAACCGAACCTTCGGTTCTCTTGGCTTACTCGGTTTATTTGCTACGGGTAAACAGTATATGATTGGTCCGTTATTTTGGTTTGACTTAATTATTGGTTTTGAAAACTGAATCTGACCGAACAAACTTAACTATCAAAAAGTTGCTTTAGTTGATTTAACTAAGAAAACTGTATTATAGGTTATAGAACCCCTAATATTTTGGAACCCAACCCCAATTTTGTCAAGTCTTTATACACCACACCTATGCTTCTGCAGAATTTGCCATCTTTTGCCCCGAATCCGATGTAAAAATCTACACCTTGTTTCTGTTTGTTTGCAAATTTGGTAGTTTGATTTGATTTAAATCGAACCTATTCTTCTTTTTTCTAAAAAAAAAAATTCTGAAATAAGCAGAATAAAACTTTGGCTAACCAAAGAAATCATCTAAATCGATTTGAACCAAAAATTAGTTTGGTTCATACGGTTCTCTTTGACTGGTCGGTTTATTCGATTGGTTAATTGGTTCCGTTCTGTTTAAACCAAAATCGATGCCCTCACGTGTCATGAACGTGGAAATAGCAACGTGGCACTGGCGCTGAACAAAGCTCATGTAAATTTCTCTCCCTCCTCTTCCCGCGCAAACAAAAACTGGCGGTTGCGTGGCCCTTTCAAAATTCTCTCTGCCCAAACAGAACTAAATGAGTGAATGACAACACAGACCACAAAGACAACGAACAGAAACCGGAGAAGCAGCAGAGAGAAGCATGACCGTCAATACAAACTCCTTCGCCAAAACAATCTGCTCCATCTGCTACGAAGACCTTAAACCAATCGTCGAAGACCTCCAAGCCATCTCCATCTGCGGCCATGTCTTCCATGAACTATGGTCAAACACACATTACTAACTCAATAGTTCCTTTTTTTGGTATTTATAAATGTTTTGAAATGCAATTGTGAGATTGATTAGGTTTATTGTTGTACTTTTAGCTTGCAGCAATGGTTCGAGTACAGTTCGAGCACGAAGAAGTGCAGTTGTCCAGTTTGCAAGCAGAGCTGCACATCGAGGAGCGCGTATCGGCTTTATTTCCAATCAGTTGGAGATCCAAATGAATCGTCTTTATCGAATAAAGAATCTGATTGCATAGATGATCCTGAGTTGTTGCGAGGAGAAGTGAGGAGACTGGAAGGGAAGGTCTCGAGTCTCGCATCGATTACGGAGCGTCAAGGAAACGAAATCAAACAACTCAATGAGGAGTTACACTCCGTTCATTTCTTTTCCTGAAAGTATCGTTTGGTATAGGATGCTCACCCGGTTGCGTTTCAACTGTTTGAATTTGTGCTGGTGTAAAAATTGAGTCGTAGGGGTTAGGTCAAAATTGCAATTGACGTCCTGATGAGGCTGAAATTGCTAAAACAAACACTCTGCTTTTGTTCAATTTGGAAGGTTATTGTAATTTGATTTTTTCTCTAGGGTTTTTTGTGAAGCATTTCTTCCTTTAGTTGAATTCATACAGAGATAAGCTGAATAAGGAAGTTGCGTTGAGGAGTGATGCTGTGGAACAAAAAATATTCATTCAGAGGCTCCTTCATGCAAAATCGGAGGTGAGAATGCAGCTTTCCTTCTGTTGTTTGAGAGTCTAACTTTCAGGTTAATAGTAGCATTATTTGAATTACAGGCTTTTTAATATGTTATAAACACGAACTTGATACGGTGAAGTTGGAACGAAAAAGGCTGGAAGAGAGGAGCATGGCCTTGGCTAAAGAGCTTGCAGCACTCAAATTGTAAGTAAGACTCTGTAGGGTTCTTGTGACATTTTAATTGCTCAGATTCTTGTTTTGTATACTTGCCTTTAATGTATTTATGTTCTATATTGCTAGAGCATCAGATTTGTCTCTAGATGAAGATGAGGTTTTGAAGCTTGCATCCTTCGGTAACAATGCTAATAGCAAAGATACCATAGATGTTCTAAGAAAATCATTGGTTATACGTAACAAGTAAGTTGCTTCTGTATCCACTTGCAACCGTATATGAAATTTTTGCCTAAGACCGAAATTTGCATGTTATGTTATATTGGCGGTGAAAATTGAATCTAGATTGATGATGATTACAAATTGACAGTAGCAAACCACACTTTTGCATTTGCAGGTCTTCTATTTTATTGAATTTCAAATCTTCAGATCATTCATTTTTGCACACTTTCGCTTTATAGGAGTTATACAGAACTGATTGCCAAATGCAATCAACTTGGAAGAGGTGAGGCACGTTCTAGTAAAGAACTTGAGAAGGCAATAGAACAGATCAGTAAACTGAAGGTAAGTCTGAATGCAATTCAAAGAAATCTTATTGCAGCTGGTCTTGATTATATAATTCTAATTATATAGCTCTTGTGTTTCTTTATAATTATTTGATGCCAACTACCAGACGAGGGTCCAAGAGCAGGAGATGCTTGTTGAAGTGCAAGATAATGAAGCTTTGAGGGCCTTGAAATCTTCAAAGAAGATGAGCCGTAACTGTGGTGTTTCAAGTCGTTCTGATGACAAATCTAATTCATTGCCTGCTCGTGATTTAGCATCACAAGGTCAAAAGGAACAAAGTTATGCACGCACGGATTGTTTGGTTCAGAGTGGAGGCTTGATCAAAGATGAAGCAAATGTCAAATTTAACAACATTACGCTTATGAATTCCACCAAAGAATTTCCAAGTAAACACAAAAAGGGTGATTTCGCGAAAGATGGAGCTACTTCACCATTTCCTACTATTGCTTACGTGTTTTCTGAATGCGAGTCTGTACGTCCTACCAATGATAACGCAAAGCCAGTTCAGATAAAGTCAGAAGCAGTTTACAAAGTAAACAATGACGTAAAAGTGCAGGGTTTGGCTAACCCTGACGGGCCTTTTGATTCAAGAACAGACAACAATAGAGATAAGGAAAGTTTTCGTGCTACTACTACTGATGACGAAGCTAACTTCGTTATTGACGACGACATCAAACAAGTTGAGCCTATGCTCAACATTAAAACAGAGTCCCCATCTCCCGTTACATCACCTAAACAAGGTACTTTAACTGTTTCAAAATGAAATCGTTTAATTGGCTTTCAGTTGTGCATTAATCTACTTTCTGGAGTAACATGAATTTGTGTTTTGCTTTTGGTCCACATGCTTTTCTCTTAAAGAGTTTTTTTTTTCTATGTCTGAAAGAGTTATTTCTCTTTGAAAGAGTTACTTGCGAAGAGTCTGACATTATTTCATCTATTAACACTAAAACACCAGGGGATATGTGTTTTTCTAGTGGATTGCTGGGTCCCGATGGAGCTAATAGATATTTGGGGAAGTGGTGCAAGCGTGGCCAAAACAACAGATCAGTGGCTACTACAGGCACAGGTGCTAGTGGTGATGTAATTGCTGTCGGATCTGATGGGAGAGGTGGTACAATTAAAGTTCTGAGATCTTTGAGACCATCATTATCGGTGAGTACGTATAGAATTTTTGTTTGAAAATTGACGCATAGTTCGCTCTATTCATAATTGCTGCTACAAAAATGAGATGCAGCGTTCATGGGCTATCAGATTTACATCATTTTGCAGAATTTATATTATTCATGAGTTTGACGTGGTGTGGTCTTGGGTCTATGTATTTTATGATGTTGCCTAATATGCGTTTTATGTGGGATCTAATTACTTGT
>CAODLS010255715.1:0-12133 GCA_948243855.1 Flueggea neowawraea
AATTAAAAATCGTTAAAAATTTCTAAAACTATGTATTGGGTGAACTGTTGTGAACCGTTGTGAATCAAATTTGTGAATTTGTTATTTTTTAGTTCAAAATGGTACACAATAATGTACAATATAATGTACACCATTGCGAACCTCAAAATTGACCATAATTTCTACAAAAATGCCACTGGTTTCAGATTTAATTGTGTTCATTTAGTTTATTTCTATTGCAGTTGGAGAACCGTTGTGATACGTTTAAAATCATTCACAATGGTGCACAATAATGTACAATATAATGTACACTATTTTGTGAACCATTGTGAATGCAAAAAATTTAAAAAAACTATTCAGAATTAAAAAATATAAATTTTGTACTCTGTGAACCGTTGTGAACTATTTAAAATGGTTCACAATGGTTTATAATAGTATACAATATAATGTGCATTATTTTTATGATCCATTGTGAACTTCAAAATCGACTATAAAAAAAATATTTTTTGAAGAAAAAATTAGTTTAAAATTACTAAAAAATAATTAAAAAAATTATTCACACATTTTTAAAAAATATGAATTGTATACTCTATTATAAACCACTGTGAACTCAAAACACAACCTGGATTAAGAATATATTTTTTAGAAAAAAATCAATTTCTCGTGAAAACTTAATTCTCCAGAAAATACGGCAATTTTTAGCTGATTTTTGTGGTAAACATAAGATGACATTCTCAATACTTACAAACTTATATATTATTTTTAAAAAGTGGTGTTTATTTTCCGTATAAATCTCTAATTTTTGCTATAATAAAAACATAGAAAGGAAAAGAAATAGGGAGAAAAAGGCAGAAGAGAAGTGAGCCCATGTTGTAAGGAAGTTGGGCCCAGGGATGGGTTCAGCGACATAGGAAAGTCCAGTGATTACATGCAGCCCATACACTCGCACGCAAGTATTCAGAACTCATGATTTTGTGGGATCCACTTTGCCACGTGACACTTGCCAGAGCCGCTATACTTTTTTATTATTATTATTTCATTTAATTTTTCAAAAATATGTTTGTAGTATATAGAAGTGGATGTGCCCGATGTATGTTTATAGAATTGAGAGTGTCCAAATCAGAACATGTACTGTTGAACATTGTATTCATATGACTGCACATATGTATTTTATATTGAAAGAAGTTATATAATTATGTGTATTAGATGAGTAGTATTTTGAGAATATTTCAGAAGTAAGCTAGGAGTTTAGAATACAGGATTGTCTCAAGGTCAATTGTAGTACTAGATAATAATATTTTAATAATTGATATAAGAAATATTATAAATAATTATCATTGAAACGTCGGGGCTATCAAAAGAAATATTGTAAATAATTAAATTTTATTTATGTAAATCAATTATTTAAAAAAACAATATTTACGTAAAAAAACATATTAATTTTAAATTTAAATATTTTTGAAGAAATCTAACTACCAGTTTAACAGATAAACAATATATAATAGTAGGTTCAAGTTACTTACCTCGATTCCAGCGGAAGCGCAATCCAACCAGCAGCAGAAGACATCAAGGTTAGGATCGAGACTATGTTGGTCTCGCGAGCAAACCACGGTCAGTTGACGACGGGAGTGCTCGTCTGTTTCACAGTCTAGATGCCACTTTGGATCGAGACTAATTCGGAAGAAGGACGAGTGAAGAGAGGTGACATGGAGCAAGCAAGATCACTTCTCCTCTCTCTCTCTCTTTTTCTCACGTTGGAGGAAGTATGGAATAGAAGAATAAAATTCATTCTTCCATTCTTAATTTATAAGCTCTTAAATGGGCTTTGGGCCCAATGGGCCAAATGAGCCCAATTGACTTAGCACATGGGCCTTACGTGTCCATCTCAATTGGGTTTGCCAATTGGTCTCGGTCCATCATCTCGGTTCATACCTTGATCGACTGAGTTCAGTTCACCCGTCATGGGTGGAATTTTTTTTCCAACATTTTTTATGTCAAATATATAGAGAGAAAATGATGAAAAAATACATTTGAAAAAATGAAATTATTATTTTTTATATAAATTTAACCTTGGAAATGTTATTTTTATTTTCATCATTTAATATTAATGAAAAATGTTTATTTAAAGCCTAATACATACATTGCTATGTTGATTTATAACAAACAAAAATATAAATTCAGAATTATAATAAAAGAGCTAATTCATTCATTAGAAAATAAAAGTACAAACAAAAATTATATTCATATAGATCAAATAAACGAACTTTTGAGAGTGTTTCTAAACTAATATTTTAATCAATTTTAAATACATTTTTGTTTTGAAAACAACAAAAAAATAATTAAAATTTCTTAAATTTAAAATTAAATGAGTAAATCAAGTAAGTGTGGAAGTTTTACCATTGTTTTAATCAAAAGTTGGAGTCTTTTTTTCATAACATCAATCATAATTTTACTTTTACTAATTTTAGACTCATTTTGTAAGTAGATAGAATTTATTTTTTTAAAAAAATTAATTCAATTTATTTTTAAAATTTCTAAAATTGATTTTTATATGGTCTTGCTATTTAATTTTATACTTTTAATATTATTTTTTTAAAAAATATGGGCCCCACCAAAAGGTGGGCCCTAGGCATAGGCCTAGGTGACCTATGCCTTATACCGGGCATGCTAGAATGTGTATTTGTACTGTGAGTGAACTCTTATGTATTATTTGTGTTATATCCTATATTGTCGACTATATTGTGGATGTTACTAACTGATATGAGATTTGTAATATTGTTATTATATGTTATTGTCATGAACTGAATATGTGAGGTTGATGAAATATTATATGATACGTTAAAGTATTAATATTTATGAGTTGAAGTTGCATCTGAATTTATATGATGTAAATGAAATGGTATGACCAATTTGTTCAAGAATATGCAATTTTATTGAAAATATTGGTTATATGAGAAAGAGGATGGAATTAAGTGTTATGCGCAGCTAAAATTTGTAGGAGTCACCTCTAGAGTCTAGCGTTAATTAACTAATATTTACAGTTAGGCGTTTTATGTTCAATTCTTGAGGAAAGTAGAGAAAAAATAAAAAATTATTTTAAATTTTAATCCATCTCCTATCTTTTAAAGAAAAACATATATATATAAAAGTGGATGAAGGATGGATGCGTTACAAGAATAGTGGTAAATAAAAGTAAAATGAGGATATCTGCATGGATTTCGTGCCACCACCGCATTCATTGCTTTTTTTCCCCTTAAAGCTTAACCTTTCGACGCTTAATTCACTTAGAATTAACATATTAATCACTTATCGAACTTAATCACATTCATTGAAATTTAAATCCTTACAAATTGAAGCATGTCAATTTAGGCATCTTAGATTACTAATTAAAGTATTTTTTTTTATGCTTTGCATACGCAAAAGATTTCACATTTTAACTGATAAGGAAAATATTAGACTCTCTCTCTCTTTCTTTTTTGTAGTAGAAAGAAAAAACTGATTGAATAGATCATATAGGTAGGCATTAGAATTTTAACTATAGAATATATTTCAATTGCTTTTATCTCTTTCAAACTTAATTTTAGGATTACTAACATGACATTCAATATGTTTTCTTTTTTTTTTTTATCAAGAAACATTCAATCGTAGTTAATTGACGTTGCAAAATATCTTTTTTTTGTCTGGGCTGCCCAATATCCCAAACTAAGGAATTCCTAAGCAACCACCAACCAAATTTAACTGACAAAAACTTTGATTGAGAAATGCAGTTAAGTAGAAGATCACTGCTGTATAAGGATTTTTTTTTTCATAAGTGTAAAAATTTATTAAAATTACAGTCACCAAGTTAACTTTTCATAGAATTGCTTTCATACGTGAGTGGTTTGCCTTTACTTTATAACAATAACAATGTGTATGTGAATTAGTTTGAATTAGATGCATGTATTGTGAAAGCAGCAGTCTTCAATCACTTATTATCTCTTTTTGAACTAAGATCAAGCATTATTAAATTATAACTGGGGAAAAAAAAAAGAAGGGAAGATAGTAGTAGCTTACAAGGAAGGAGAGAAGGGGTAGAATTGAAGAAGTGGGAAGTGGGATATCGTTGGAGAAATCAGCGGAGCCACCCCACCACCCGTGCCTTCTTGGAAACATTACCCCTTTTCTTTTCTTTTCTCTCTGCATATCACATACTAGTATGCTATTAAAAAGAGATGCTAAAACGTGGTACTATTCTATTAGTATATACGTGAGTTTTGTCAATAATCTTAATCTACCTCTCCCTATGCGACTAGGGCACGCTTGGCCATGCATTACTCTTTGCTAAAACACCATCCCCTCCACTCCACCCTCTTAAACAAATACTACTTCTAGTACTAACTACTAACTGAGATGGAAGAGTTTTCCAAGAAAAATTTTACTCTCTTTTTTTTCAAAGATTATTTTTTTAAATAAATTAATTTTTATCAAAATAAATGATATTTTATAAAATTAATTTTTTTTATTATTTTCTTTCATAGTTATCCTCCTAGTAAATTATTTTGAATAACTATATTTCAACTACCTCCACAAGAATAAATAAAGATAATATAGTAAATTATAATTATAATCAATATAGTTTAATTATTTTTTTAATATATATGTCAAAACCTTAAAAAACACTCTTTAAGGAAAAGAGGGAGTACTTTATTGAAGATAATAGGAAAAAGGCTTCATCCCATCCCCTCCTTCCCTCCTATGCTTTCTCCTCCTCCATTTTTTTTCTTTCAAAATTTCTCATAAATTTGCATGGGGATTTTTTTCAATATTAGTTATTTTCTTTCCTTTTGATTCTTTTGAATTTTTGTTTTAGCTTTCCACTTTGGTCGATTTTGTGCTCAACAACTTTTTTATAATATTTTTTGCATTTTTCATAATATTTTATGTTTTCAAGATTTTGAAGTGAAGTATATTGATGTCTTTCATGATCCAAAATTTTGTTACTTGCTTGGGCACAATTATTACTCACAACATCCAATAAATCAACAAAACTTGCTCATAAATAAGCGGTATCAAATAAAAGATTCTTTCAAAATTATAGCCCGTAAATAAAAGTTGCCATGAAATGTGCTGATTTATATGGCTTAAGATTGAGTATTCTTGCGTTTGCCAAAAAGAAAAAGAGTTTTGTGTGTGTGTTTATGTGTTTTGGGAAGCTTAGTAGATGAAAGTCAAAGTCAAAAGGAGGTGAGATACAAATGTATAGATGGGTGCAGTGCATGGCTCAAGCGTGTCTGTGACAGCCTCAACTCAACCATCTGAAAATAGAATCTTCCCATGAGACTGATATAAAAGTAGTAAAGAAAGGAGGAGGAGTTAGCCCTAGGAAGGGAAGTAGGAATGCTCATTTCCTCCTCTTCTGCGTTGTGTTGTGTTTGGGATTCAAACCTTTTTGACTAATTGGTCTCTCCGCTTATGCCCAACTCGACTCCTCCCTCTTTCTTCTTTTTTCATTTGCTCTCCATTCACACTATTTGTCATTTTTTTCTTTCTTGGATTCAGATTATTTTTATTACTACACCCTTAATATTGTAAAAATGCTCCCTACCATGCAATGCAAAATTGCATTACAGCCCCTGAATCTGTCTTTGGTATTCCACAACCAGCAATTCTTTTATGTTGAATTTACTATTTCTTTTTATAGGTTATTGAATTTACTTGGCAATAGCAATAGTATGTGTGCCAGTCTGTGTGTGATGGGCATTGCAGCCAAGTAGAAGCCTCGGATTGAGTGGGTTAAAAGTTGGAATTTTTACACTGATATGATCCTTTTACAAACTAATTACATATATAAACACTGTTTAAATCTTTTTCTCTTTTAGACAAAATAAGGATAATATTTGCACATATAAACACAATGAGATGAAATGTGTTTCAGATAAAAAAGGAGATAATTATGGAGATAAAAAAGGAAGATGGATTGTAATCTCCTATAATAATGGAGATAAAAAAGGAAGATGGGTATAATAAAATCACCTTAACAAATTAAGATAATACCAAAATTTGAGTTATTATTATAATATATTAATACGATTTTAATTAAAAATACAGATAGAAGGTATATTACATTATTATTTACTACTAAACTTTTTGGTAATATTTGTAAAATATTGCTTTATTATACGGTTATTACATAACAATGAATTTTATATCCTTAACCATAAAATATGCCAGTACAATTTACCATTATATATATATATATATATTATTCAATAAATATTAGTTTTTCTGTTTTTTTACATGATTTTTCAATTTTATAACTTCGCCATACTTGTATATTTGTCAAATATTACAAGGATATTCATTGTTTCATGTATTATTTCAAGAATATTCGTTGTATTATTGTTTGATTTTAATCAACATGAATATCCCCATAATTGTTATGTTAATATTGAGTTGATATATCGAGGATATTCAAAATTATACAACAACAATAACAATTTGATTAGAATAATAATGAATTGTTTCCAATTCCCCTTTCTGTTTCCCATTAACCAATCTAGAATAATAAGCACTGAAAGCATGCGTTTTGACTTGTATATTTGGATCAGTCAATCCATTCCCAATAGCAACACCTTTCAAATTCACTTGCTTTGACACTTCCATTTCATATTCTGCTTCAAAATGTAATACCTAATAGCAGGAACATACTTTCCTGCATAACTTTCACCAGTAATATACAAAGGTCGAGTCAAAAGGGTGTTCTTTTCAGAAGAATTTAAGCATCAACCAGAAGTTCCTTCATGTCAATAAATTTGATGAGAACAAAAACAGAGATGTGGACACATTTTCAATTGGAATCGGCTGAGACTGAAAAAAGAAAAAGAAAGTAATCAAAAAAACAAAAACCCACCTCGAAGAGGCTAAAGGTTGATGAAAAATAGGAGTCGATGGGAATATAGATCAGACGGCGGGAAGCTGTTGGGAAGAGAATAGCAAAACCCCTATTGTTTTGGCATTGCAGAGACGACTTGTGCAATTGAGAGAATATAGATACGGTTATTGATTCTACTCTTACGGGTTGAAGAAACAGTTTTTTTTTTTTTGAAAAAGAAAAGAAGATACGGTTATGATATAGAAGTTAAAGAAGGTTTTTAAAATTGGGAGTAGTTTGCTGAAAGTATCTTTTTATGAAAGCATTCAAAAAGGTGTCATTTGTATAAATAGAATCAATAATTATATATGGGATGTAATTTCCACATGTTATATATGCATAAGTAGGTCATTAAAAGATCTCCTACGTGGAAATTACACTATATGTTTTTTTAAACATATTGCATTAATGCAAGGGTTTCTAAAGTTATTATATATTAAGGTAAATTATTTTCACTTAAAGACAAATTCTGATTAATATTTTTATAATAGATAACTGGTATATTACGAGAGAGAACTCACACCCCTATAATCTCGTATAATCTTATTATCTTCTTAATTTTTCAAAAAAAAACACAAAAAGAGATTTGTATCTCATCCCTATTTCTATAGTTGTCGTTCCAATTAAGTAATTTTAGTGGGATCACGATTTGTGCGAATAGGGTGGGTTTTGCTTCATACCGGTATGTATAGTGTGGTTTGCTTCGTATATATCAGGTATATTCGATTAATATTGTCGATCTGTCTTGGTCTTGGGTACCATGGTCTATGTCAATGACTCAATATTATGATTCATCTATTACTGTAGCTATACTAGATGTATATGTTCATAATAATGTTAGTTACTTATGACGGTTTTTTGCCTATTCTTTTCCTTTTTCATTGTTGCGGAAGACTGCCGTTATATGTTGAATGAATATTGTAGGTTAAAAAATGTACAATGATAGCAGTGTACTACGCAAGCAAACAAACAAAAAATATGTATATTACATTGTTAGTCAAATAATATCCTTTAAATAATAAACCAATATCCATGAAATAATACAATGACATCAAACAAAATAAATAAAATTAGAATTAGTAATATCCAACAAAAATAAACCACAAAAACAATGAATTTTACATGTAGTCGTCCATATCGTATCCATATCCGCTGAGTATTTGCAAAGAATATTTCTTGTATTGACTGTGACACAAAGAGGAAATGCAGAGAAATCTAATTGTCTGCTCTTAACAGCCTTGTAGAACCTCCAGCTTGATTCGTTATCTATAGCTGCAGGAACATACCCTTGTTTGATCTGGTATTGCAGTTCAATTGTTGAAGTCGATGCATCCACTTTGGGTTCGTCGTGTGTCATCTCCACCATTTGATCATAACTGCAAATTTTTGGTGCCATCATGCCACACACTCCATATTTTGTTAGATCATGGGTGATCAACATTAAGTTCCTTTATGTTTTGATGATAAACAAAATAGTGTTGTCAAACACTCGAGTAATCAACAATGTCACTCGAGTAAGAAAAAGTTCCAGGTGTTGCAGTGTTAACCAAGAAATATATTTCCAGTAATAAAAGAATATCACTCGAGTAAGGCAATATCACTCAAGTAATACAGGTATCAGATCACTCGAGTAAAGAAACGTCACTATTGTAAAGCTTCATTCCAGAATGTTGTAACAACATTAAATACACTCCAACGGTTAGTTTTACATCACCAACGGTCATATAGCTTAGAAATGCTATAAATACATCTTGAGAAGGCTTTGAATGTGTTGAATAACATTAGAATTCATTGGTCAAACTTCCTATCAATTCCAACACTCAAAAACAACAAATCAAGGTAGAGATCAAAGTTCAAGCATCAATTTCAAATATTCAACTCTAGCATAGAGCTTCATCTTTTGTAAATACTTTGTATACTCTTTGAGAGTATGAGAAAATTTTTTGAAAACCTATAGAAAATAACATTATAGAGGTTTGTTGTGAACCTAAGGAAAACAATATTGTGTAGGCCTTGGAGGTGTTGAGTCGAAATCAACCTCGTGTATTAGTTGTGTTGGATTAAGCCGTAATCAATCACCGTTATAGTAGAAATCCTAAGCGATGAGACTTAGGTAGTGGACATAGGCATCGAGTTGGCCAAATTAACTACTCTAAATTCTTGGTGTTTATTCTCTCTTTCATTTCAAGTCAAATTCGCTATCCGAAGCATAGACCCAAATTCTCCAACAATTCCTCATAATTGTTGTCCTCTCTCCATCGGACATTTTAGTGAATGATTATTGGTATGTCATCCATTTGTCTCTGTGGAAATTTTATACTCAAGTGTGATTGGGTGTTTACCAGTTTGTTTCTGTCGAAGTTTCAAGTGTATAAATTGTTGAAATGAGAATTTTTTTGGTTTTGGATATGTAGATGACTAGTGATTGAACTTTCCTCATCTATAATATGTGATAAATATCACCATTTTATGGGATGGTTTTGTTGAACACATCTCCCTTTTTATCTCCTTAATTAGAAGAGAATTACAACTACATAGTTTCAAAAACTATACAGTAATTAGTTTCAAAAACTGTTTTGTTCGTGTTAAAATTCCCTGACATCTGTATGCTTCCATCGGGTTGGTTGGGTCCTGCTTGATCAATAATTCCACTCGCTATCGGTCAGGCAATTTGCGATTAGGTGATCAATGATCAACCTATGCATTATTATAATAGTTATATGCAATGAATCGTATTTTGAGCAGTCTCCAACATCATAAAAATACACTGAAGCCATTTCCCTCTATTTCCTCTTTCTGTGCTCTGCTTCACAGTTTCATTACACCATTTACACTTCAAAACAAAACCTATTTTCATACAAAAGCATGCAAATTTGAGGAAGAATCCACCACTCGAGCTGTTGAATACTTAAGAATCCGCTTCTGCTCAACTCCCAACCACTTCTGGATAAGCTGAAATACCATCTCGTCACGAAGCAGCTCCCGGTGAGTTGCAGTCACTGATACCCTTTCAGCCGCCACAAATCCATCCGCCTGTCAAAGTTGCAATGGCAATGGGAACTCAACATTAGTACAACAGATGGAAAAGACACTCATGGATGATCCCATTATCATTGACATGCAGTAAAAGACCTTAAAGCTGGAAATTTGATTGCAGAAGCTAAAGATATAAGATTAATAAATGTTAAAACCATTCAACCAACCTAATTTGAATTTCGTTCACACTGTTTTACCCTTGCTGTGATGTCAGAGATGCATCTTACATAGACAGATGTACTCTAATAATCAGAAAAAGTATTAGGACCAAAATTCAACTTGGTTAAACGTTTAAGTCCCTTTCTAAGTGCCTTACACATGAAACAACTGTCCACAAAAATATATCACCGATTTTATATTTGTAATTGCAAATTTAAGGGAAAAAACCATATTTTTTTTGGCTTGAGAAAAGAAACCATATTTATGTCATGTTTCTGCCATTTTTGGCTGGTAACTCTTGCTCCTAATGAATGCAGAATATTAATTCTTTAACCACAGGACAAAACAAAATCATCCATTCAGCTTTTATATCAAATCAAAGGTTACAGTAAGCACCTTAGAAGACTCAACAGGAACAGTTCCATCTCCATCCACGTAAGAATATTGAGGCTGCAATTCAGGAAGAAGAAGAAGAAGAAGAAGAAGAGGAAAACAGAATAAACAATTTCAAACTTGAAGTAAGCCAAGAATAAAGCAGCTTGGGGTTAAATCATGCAAAAAGAACTATAGATCCATGCTTTGTGAGGTTAAATCATGGTCATCTGATTCAAGTTTCGTCGTAAATTGTAATTGACAACGAGGCCTCATTAGTTAGATTTAAAAGTAAATAAGACTGAGAACTACCTAGTTGAAACAAGATTAAATAATCATTTTCTTATAAAATAAGTTTTAGTAAGACACTGGTAATTATGCACAACTAGTTCACTCACCATTGTGTGGCATACTTCCGACAAGTGCTCAATTGGAGAGGGCTCGGTCCCATATCTGCGTTGAAGATGTCAAATCAGCTTTCAAGTAGGCACAGCAATGAATCATTTTTCTTTTAAACCTAAAGAACGGTCCCACATCATTTTACTTCAGCCACATGTCAAATCATGTCCATTAAAGGACAATAATAGTTCACTGGAGGCTCTTAATATAAAACAGGTGTTGGAATTCCAAGTTGATGCTGCTTTTATTTTCCTCAAAACTTGCAGCAACATTACATGAATCATCGGTCAAGGGGCGAAGGATTATAAATAGCTTTTATGCTTTGCACAGTTTGGCCATGCATGAAAAAGGATAGAAAGTACCAATTGCATTATGAAAAACCAATCAAATACCTAATAATTTAAATAGCAATCTCATGAAGGCAATGTTTTCCAATAAAAATCCTTCGGCAAGCCAATTTTCTTACATACCGAACATCAAAAGGTGTATCAAATGATTTCCCAAAGATGTTATAAAAGGAGACCCCTTCTGGAAGTTGAGTATTGTTGAGAATCTGGCGAGTGCCAGATGCCCATTTGAGGATAGAAAAGTTGAAGGGGAGTGCAATTGTATTTCTGTTGTAATTCAGCTGCAACAAGAAAATTATAGCTGATGAGAAAAGGAGATAGCAACAATATGTGCAACCAAACGCCACCATAAGCATGAGAAAAATTATAATGAGAAATTGGAAAAATCCACACTTGATGACCAATTGTAGCAGTCTTGAGATTACATCATCTGTCACTTGAAAACCACCACATATTTGGAACATCTAAGGATACCATTATTGGCCTGCTCAAGATTGGTGAAGAAGACTGCAAAACCCATGTATGGGTTTTCGAGGGAAAGACAACTACAGTGGCCAATAAAATTTCTTGCTTAATTGCATCCGTCAATTAAACGTTCTTGTATATCAAATAGACATCCAAAATCCCAAACTCAAACTGCATAACCACTGGCATGTTTTTTTCTGATAGCAAAAACAGATTTTAAAACCCAGGCACAAGGGAAATTTTACTCTTAACACACAGATACCTAGTATTCCTAAGTCAAAGTTTTAAGGAATGTTGGATCAAAGTATACCTCATTATTCTTCAAAGCTTCCTCAAAAAGAGTAATACTCTCAAGAGGGCCATAGGACTCTAACGAGACAGTAGTTTCTCCATCATCTGATTGCTTTCGCCAAACTTCAATTTGTGGTTGCTTTTTCCACTTAAAATCAGGATTTGCCAACATTTC
>CAODLS010255721.1:0-11682 GCA_948243855.1 Flueggea neowawraea
GACATGAACTATCTCTCATCAGAGTCAGAAAATCTCACGCCTGATTCTCAATCCGTGGAATCTCCTGGTTTGTTCGCATTTCAAATTAATCTAAATGATGATTTTGGTGTCTCTTCTTTTCAACGACCTTGTGGAGTAAAAAAATCGAAAACTCTAAAAAAGACTGATAACAATGTTAAATCAACTCTCAATAAACTATAAAAAGAGACCCTCAAACTTACAAAAATGCTCAAAAGATCAAGCACCGAAAGATTGGCACTTAAGAAACAAAGTTTGGCTGAAAAAGCAAGAAAACAAGAAGCAAAAGAAAGATTTATGGAAGATCAGATTTTGATGCAAGATTGTCCACTATCAATGATCCGAATGCTCGTGCCTTTATAGAAGCTCGAAAAGCCGAAATTTCACAAAAAAGATGACAATTTCAACAATCTCCACCTTCTGCATCAAACTTATTTGGCGAAAATTTCAATAATCTAAGTGGAGATTGAACTAATTTTTCTGATTATTAAATTTTAATTTGGCAAATCAAGTTGTGTTTTTTTAATAGTTGTTTCATATTTTAATTGCAAGTTCAATTTTATTATGGTATAATATTTTTGTTGATGTTAAATTATATTGATATGAATGTATTTATGTTTTAAATTTTTCGAGCATGTGTTCTGTACAATTTTTTTTTCATTTTTTTCATATTTAATTATATTTTAATTATAATAAAAAAATTAAATTATTAATTTAATTTAATTTTAATTTACTGAATATATTGATTGATTAAAAATACAAATATACCATAAGTTAAAATTATCAAAATATAAATTAACACTCAAAATTAATACAATTAAATTAAACAAAAAAATAAAAAAAAATAATATTTGTAGTAAACACTGTAGCGACCTATATTTGGGTCTCTACATTATTTTGCACCAAATTGCAGGGTTGGAGTGGATTTCACACGGCATTTGGCACTTTTACACCAAAATGTCGTGCATTGGAGTTGGTCTTACATGATTCCAAGTTCCAACACGGCCGTTCTTTTCTTGTCTTTTCCTTCTTTTTTTCTGAATTGTCGACAGAGAAAATAAATTATTTAAGGTTATATACTCTAAGAAGGATCTACCACGTTAATAATTTATTAAACTCTCACTCATTAAACTTTAATAGTTAACCTCTAATTATATTTTCAGACCCATAATTATTTTATTTATTATTTTATTTATTGATAACATACACATTATAATAAACATATTTATTTGATATAAATATTTTATATAGATAATATTTGAGTTAAAAATAATATTTTAAGAATTATAGGATAAAATTTTTATTTTGAAAATTATTTATCTGAATTTTTTAAATTAGGTGCTACAATGAGAAATTGGCTTACCATTGAAGAAAACTTGAGATTTTTCTCGGGTTTTTAGAAGATGAGATTTCTCTATCACTCCTACCTACTTAACCATTTTAGAGGGTTTGATTAAGATTTTTAGTGTTTTATTTTATTTATTTTGTTGTTTATTTATGATTTCCATTATGTTAGACTAAATCTCTAGTTAGTACTGGAGGATGTAAATCCTAAGACAAATATTTGCTATAAATGGAATGGGTTTTGGTTTTGATTGAGCATAGGAAAAATAATTTCTTAGTCCTTTAGATTTTTCTATATTAGTATATCAGTTCTCGTATTTTTTTGTGAAAGCAACTTAGTCATTCACTCGTGTTTTTTGACTGACGGCGTTAAGGGAAATAGAACATTACCATAATACCCTCCCTTAAAGTCGAAACCCCACAACCATTTGAAATAGATTTCCTCTCTCCATCTCTCAAAACCCAACTCCTCTCTCTCAAAAATCCACCATCACTGTCACACAAATCGATTCAATCTCGCCAAAATACTCATCCGCCTTGTCAAAAATCAAAACCCGTAACTCTTTTCAGTACGAAGGTCGTTGTACAAGCTAAGGAGATAACCCAGCATCGGGCAATCAACATTGAAGAAAAATGTTAGTTGATTTTGAGCTTTGTAGGTCGTTTTCTTTGTAATTTTTGGAACAAATGCTCTTTATAAATGGTCTAAATTGATGGGTGTTGCTCCATTTTTATTATTGGTAGAGTTGGAATAGTTTTGTCTTTTCTAGGGTTTTGGAGGGGGAATCGAATTTTTCAGGAATTTTGTTTTGAAATGTGGTCTTCTTTCATGCATTCATGTTGGGTTTGTTTATATGCAGAAGCAAAAAAGTTGACCATTGTTGTCATGACCCATTTCGGACTATGACCGACGTACGAGGCTAACCGTTTGGAAGCCCAGCCCATCTCGCACAAGCCTCAGAGAATCGGATTCAGCTACCCAAATTCTTCATTTAAAATATATGATAATAACAACCTAATAAACGTAAATATTGAAAACATATAATTTGTACGCAAAACACAGTTATATCAAATAGGGTTTAAAATAACAAAATATTAGGAAATATAAAATAAATACATCATCCAAATTTCTAAATGGAACTTGGTGTCCCACTAACAATCGGTTATGGAGCTCTAACAAAACAAAAGGAGCCCGACCAAAAGGGCATCAACTAACCAAATCAACAACGCCTCACTGAGTGTTAATTAGTCGGAAGACTGCCGAGGCAAAAGGAACCACCTGCAAAATAAGAATTTAAAACAAACACAAAGAGAAAGGGGTAAGAACCCAGTGAGGGAAAGACACTCCAGATCGTCTCATACGTACCTCACAAAGACCGTTTTGAAATCATTTTGAAAATTATATATATATATATAGTTTCAAAAATATTTCTGAAAAAACTTAGCATCCTAAGTAGACAACATAAACTCAAACACAATAATTAATGAATATCAGAGTGTTGGAACTTGTTGGTGTAGACTCAACAACCACACTAGAAGGGGGGTTGAATAGTGTGGTATGAGTAGCTTTGAATTTTCTTCAAAAATAAATGCAAATAATGAAAAAACACCAAGAACTTATAGTGGTTCGGCCAACTCAATGCCTACACCCACTACCTAAGTATCACCACTTAGGATTTTCACTATTAATCTTCACAAGATTATAACTTCACTTTCTAGCCAAATGAGAACTCTTACAATGTTCTTAATTTCGGTTCAAGAATAAAAACCAACCTAAGGATCTACCCTTTATCCCACTCACATTCACTCTTAAAAATGTTTTTAACAAACACTAACCAACAATAAATGAACTAGTGCTATAAGCAATAATGACAACAATTAAGAATAATGGACTTGTATCAATAAGAGAGAGAAGATCAAGGCTTTGATGCTTGGTTGTTGTTAGAAATTAATGCTCATGTGTTGTAGTTTTTGTTCTGGCCTTCCAAGCATGTATTTATACCTCTCTCTTAATTTCAGACCGTTGTGAGATGAATTGCAGTCGTTGTGGTCCGAAATGGGTGCATTTAATGCATTTTCAGAGTCATCTCACGTACATTACAATATCCTTATGTACGTGACTTGAACAATCTCCAGTACACGTACGTGACATTTTACTTCATGTACGTTGATCATAGAAAATCCCCAGTTCATGTACGTGAACCATTTCTGACGTACGTGACCTTAGCCTTTGAACCATCCAGTTCCATTTGTTTTTCATCTGGAGCACCTTACGTACTTTAACTGATGTCTCACGTACTTGAGCTTAATCTGACGTACGTGAACTTCAATTCTCACGTACGTGATCGATCAACACATGACCATTGTTTGCACTGTTTTTCTCAATCCACGTGATATTCAAACAAATATACTCTGAGATCAAATCTTCATCTTGTCTTCTATGTCATACATACGTGACATTTCATGTCTCACGTACGTGTGGTTTCATGCATTCAAAAGATTCAAGATTTCAATTTTCCCGCTTTACTCCAATTCAGTTCTCACGTACGTGTCTTTAATCTTACGTATGAAAATATTTGTAATGAAAGCAAATTTTCAAAATTTGCATTGCCACGTGAACATTTGTTAACAACATATGAAAATTCCTTTTGAATCCTATCAATTTCATTTTTCAATTTTTGTTGCTCATTTAAGCAAGATGAGTGATCAATAGGAGCAACATTAATCCTTTCTAATAAGGCCTCACTCTCAATTTCTAAAGATTTGTTCCTCTTTTTCAAAACCTTGTTGAGTTTAAACATTTCTTCATAATCATGGTTCAATGATTCAAATGCAACAACAAGTTCTTTATGAGAAGAGTCATTTACCTCATTATCCTACCCAGTGCTTGAGTAAGAGCTTTGAGTCATGAGTACAAGGTTGAATTCTTCCTTGACCTTATCATCATCTTCCTCATCACTCCAAGTAGCAACAAGGACTTCTTTCTTCTTGCTTCTTTCATAGTGTGGTTTAGATGTGGGAACTCTACAATCTTTGAGATAATGGCCTGACTCGCCACATTTGTAGCAACCATCATCATTCTTCTTCTTATTGTAGAATGAGTTCTTCTTGTAATCACAAGCGATTTAGAGTGGTTTGACCAATTCTCGATGCCTAAGTCAACTACCTAAGTTTCCCACTTAAGATTTTCTCAATCCACTATACGATGATTGATTCCAGCTCAATCCAACAAGGTCAATACAATGAGGTTGATTGCAGCTCAGACCTCCAAAGCCTGACCTAAGGTTGATTCCGACTCACAACTCTAATGCCTACACAAGGTTGATTTCTCCCTAAGCTCACACCTCCAAAACCCTTACAATGTTGTTTTCTATAGGATAACAACAAAACCGACACTAACTCAAAGTGTTTACAAAACCCGTACAAGGTTTACAAATGAGAAATAAAGTGGTGGGATTTTGTTGTATGTAAATGAAGCAATAATACCCACAAACAAGGCTAATTTTGAGCACCAAATGTAGCTTTGTTATAGCAAGGAGTTAGGTACTTGTTTCTATCATTGAAGCCTCTATTTATAGTGTTTGAGACACTCTTCAGGTTGATAGAGTCATTGGAATAGTGTAGAGACCCATTGAAAATCAATCATGATGCATTTTTTATGTTGACCGCTTCCACTAGTCGACTAACCAAGTCACTAGTCGACTACCCATGCCAATTTTCACTTCTTTTTTCTTCGTTAGCCAACTACTCACCTATCGACTACCCAACTCATATATTCGTTATATGATCGTTGTGCATCACGTGAATGTCATTTCTAGTTAATTTGACAATCATGATCATCATGGATCGACTCACCAATGTCACCGGTCGACTCGTCAACCTCATGAGTCAACTCATACCTTCACCAGTCGACTACCAAGCTCTTTTGTCCCTTCTATTTTTCCATCAGTCAACTACTCAAGGTCTGTAACATCTTTTCTTGACTTTTCTTTGTCTTTATTGATCATGAATTTGTTTTCTTTGTCAAAGATAATCTTGCTAAGTTTTGTACATTAATCAAAAAATAGAAGGAATCAAATGTGAACCATTATTGGTTCAACAATCTCCCCATTTTTTATTGATGACAAAACTTAGGAAGAATTGAATTCTCCCAAGTTTGTACTATCAAATTTTAGCACAAAAATGATCAAGACATGAAGCCTTGTCTTGAATGACATTGTTAGTACAAAAAAATCATATAGCTCAATATGTTTTTCAAAGTGCCAAAAAAATTATCTCCCAATTTTTCTTTGCTTAAAACTCTTCTTGAAATTCATTTGAAAATTTTCTTGATACCAATTTTGAAAAAAATTCCATTTATACTCTATAGCTTGATATCTTTCCTCCTATTGATTATGCACATAAAATTCATTCTTTCTATTATTTCTCTCCCCCTTTTTGACATCAATCAAAAATGCAATATTAAGGGTAAATTGAGCTAATATCATATCCAAATAAAATCTAAACATAAACAAGATTAAGCTCCCCCTGTCAAAAACAATTTATGCATAGTAGAAAAAATCTTTTTCTCCCCTTTTGTGAAATAATTTGTGGATAGTTCCAAAAACAACTATTCTCCCCCTATTTGTTTCAAACTTATATCCAATCCAAACAATTTCTCAAATCATAAAATTTTCAAAAACTCATGCAAGTATTAACAATGAACAAGCAAAGTATAAAAATTGAAAGATTAAGGATTAGTATTACCTAATGTGCCGAAAGGCACAAATATGCCGATGGATCACCATCATCACTTGATGAAGAACTATCATCTCTTTTTCTTCTTCTTCTTTTTCTTCTTCTTCTTCTTCTTCTTCTTCTTCTTCTTCTTCTTCTTCTTCTTCTTCTTCTTCTTCTTCTTCTTCTTCTTCTTCTTCTTCTTCTTTTCAAGTGTTTTCTTCTTGTTTCTTTCTTTTGACTCCATTGCATCCTTCTTCTTCTTTTCCATCAAGTTTTTATACTTTTTGAATTTCTTGGAGTAGAACTTCTTCTATTCATCATCTTCATCATCACTACTTGAGCTTTCATCATTTTCCTCTTCTCGAAGATGAGTGCAAGCTTTTAAGGCCATTCCATGCTTGAATCTTCCACTTCTTGACCTTAGCACAATCTCATAATTTATGAGTGAGCCAACTAAAGCACTAAACTCCAATGAGTTTAAATCTTTGGACTCCATAATGGCGGTGACCGCTGCATCCCATTCTTGAGGCAAAGACCTCAAGATCTTCTTCACCTTCTCACTACTAGAGATTGGTCTTCCAAGTAAGGCAAGACCATTTGTGATTTTAAAAAATCAGTATAACATACTAGTGATGCATTCTCTATCCTTCATGGTTAATAACTTATAGTCATGTAGAAACATATTGATTTTAGTCTCTTAACTTGAGTTGTTCCTTCATGTATAACTTCTTGCATCTCTCATATTTTCTTTGTATTTTCACAAGAAGAAATTCTATTGTGCTCTTCTTGATTCAAAGCACAATACAAGAGTTGAGTAGCTTTGGAATTTATACTAATAGACTATAAATCTTCATCACTGAAATCTTTATATACCTTAGGTGTGCCATCTTCATTCTTGGAAATTTTAGGACTAAGAACAATCACCTTCCAAAGCTTTATATCATATGCTTAAATAAAAATAGACATATTTTTGTTCCAAGAAATAAAATTAGAACCATAAAATAAAGGAGGAATGTAAAGAGAAGCACCTAAAACACATGGACTAAGAGGACCGAAATCCATTTATTTGATGAGGATCTTTAATCCAATGATGTTAAGCCTTCTTGAGTGAAGACCGCTCTGATACCACTTGTTGGAACTTGTTGGATTATCTTTTTGGTCTTCTTAGTTGTGGTGTTGAGATTTGAGAAAAGAGAAAAAAAACATAAGCAAATTAGAGTGGTTCAGCCAATTCTCGATGCCTACGTCCACTACCTAAGTTCCTCACTTAGGATTTTTCCAATCCACTATATGATCATTGATTCTAGCTCAATTCAACAAGGCCAATGCAACGAGGTTGATTGCAGTTCACACCTCCAAAGTCTGACCCAAGGTTGATTCCAACTCACACCTCTAAGGCCTACACAAGGTTGATTTCTCCCTATGTTCACACCTCCAAAGCCTTTACAATGTTGTTTTCTATAGGCTAACAACAAACTTGACACTAACTCAAAGTATTTATAGAGCCTTTACAAGGTTTACAAATGAAAAACAAAGTGGTGGGATTTTGGTGTATGTGAATGAAACAATAATACCCACAAGCAAGGCTAATTTTGAGCACCAAATGTAGATTTGTTATAGCAAGGAGTTAGGTGATTGTTTTTGTCCTTGAAGCCTCTATTTATAGTGTTTAAGACACCCTTCAGGTTGATAGAGTCGTTGGAATATTGTAGAGACCCGTTGGAAATCAATCATGATGCATTTTTATGTTGACAGCTTCCACTAGTCGACTGCCCAAGCCACTAGTTGACTACCCAAGCCAATTTTCACTTCTTTATTCTTCGTTAGTCGACTACTCACTTCACCGGTTGATTACCCAACTCATATTTCGTTATATGACCGTTGTGCATCATGTGAATGTCATTTCTGGTCAATTTGACAATCATGATCATCATGGATCGACTCACCAATGTCACCAGTCGACTCGCCAACCTCATGAGTCGACTCCTACCTTCATCAGACGACTACCAAGCTCTTTTTTTCCCTTATGTTTGTCCGCCAATCAACTACTCAAGGTCTAAAACATCTTTTCTTGACTTTTCTTTGTTTTTAGTGATCATGAATTTGTTTTCTTTCTCAAAGATAATCTTACTAAGTTTTGTACATTAATCAAAATATAGAATGAATCAAATGTGAACCACCTTTGGTTCAACACAGAGAATAGACAATGCCTATAATATACCTTCACGCAAGCCCAAGTATATCATGCAATAACCATTATAACAAAACATAACTAAGGCATACTGCATGCAAACATTTGTATCTATATTTTAACAACTGATCAGAATTCTACGCATTTTTATTTTAATGTCCATTTACAAAACTAACCAGTCTGATAACCACTGATCACACACCTGTATAATATTAGAACTGTGCTGACAAGATTCGATCAAAAATAAACTAGCAGCCTTAAGATCCTAAACGGTACCCGGCTCAAAAGGGCTAACAATTGACAGCCTTAGGGACTCAAAATAATATTTTGTCCACCTTAAGGGTCTCAAAGCTGTGGCAAATAGAACTTATCTAAGTACATCCGCGAGTATTGCAGTTCTCATGCACCAGCAAGATATACCCCGTCAGACTACGATAAAAATATACTACAAAAAAATGAGCAATACTACAAACTCACCATATTTATTATATCAAATCATAAATCATAAATCATATCACACCAAACAATCTGACTAGGGACTAAAATCATAATCAAATCATACGTAGACTCTGCCACTAAGATGTATAGTCGATGTGGTCTCCGCCACTATCAAAAGCAATGTACATGTATCGGGCCAAGACACACGATTACCACCTATCCTGAAAACTGAGTGTTACCACCTACCCTGGTAACTCAGTTTTCACATTGGTATACCAAAGGTTACATTTATCCTCGTAAAACATGGACTAAGCCCTTTATTTTGAAGTTTGGAGTCCCTTTTATAGAGTTTTGAATGTGTTTGAAGTTGTTTTAACGATTGGAGTAGTATAGGAACCCATTTGAAATCAATCATGAAGCTTTTTGAAGTTTTTTGCCTTTATTAGTTAACTACCAAGGTCATTAGTCGACTACCAATCCTTAATTTCACTTTTGTCCACTTAGGTGGTCGATTACTAAGCTTCACAGTCGGTACCAGGGTCAAGTATCCGTTAAACGACCATTTTTTTTACAGATATGACTTGCTAAACACGTAAAAGACTCGTTGAGACATTTTTGGGCTAATCATGATTTGGTTAGTTAATTACCCAAACGCATTAGTCGATAACCAAATGACTTTGCTCCATTGGTCGAGTCAAGGCTCCATTAGTTGACTTTCGTTTTTTTTTTGTTGAATATGATTGTCCATTAGTTGAATTCCAAGAGTTGTTAGTTGACTACCAACATCCTAGACCATCTTCTATTGATTTCTTCATGCACTAGTCAAATATCAAATCGTGTGGGTCGATTCCTCGACCCAAGATCATGACTTTCTCATCTATTTCTTAACCAATTAGTCTTATTCATCTCTAATTTTTTTCATCATCAAAATCAATTTAGGACTTGTAAAATAGTCCAACAAATGGCATCACAAAGGTTAGCGATGCCTTTAGTGGCGGATGGACAATGATCAAATTAAGGGCGTAGCTTCTTTCTTTTTTTTTTTTTAAGTTTAGGGATCTGAACAACATGCTAGTCGCCATTCCATCAGTACTGACGGTGATAATCCATATTATATATATGGAGTCTTGTTACCCCTCTGATCCATTGTTGTTGTAATCATTACCTAAAAGTTCAGTGCCATCACATCCTTTAATTCGAAGATGAAAAATGTTCTCTAAATTGGTTGCACGGGAGAAGTTCCAAAGTTCTATCTTCATTACTACACTAAGGAATTCATCGCTAGGATTTGTAACTAAATTGGGAAGATGCTTCGATGGGAGGGGGTACCCAGTGACCCCCCCTCCAATCCATCCATGTTCTAATCATTACCTAATGGTTCAATGCCATCACATCCTTTGATTTAGAGACAAGAATGTTCTCTAAATTGGTTGCACGAGAGAGGTTCAAAAGTTCTAACTTCATTACTAAACTGAGGAATTCATCGTTAGGATTTGTAACCAAATTGGGAAGATGCTCTGAATGGATGAAATTACTTGTCAATGTCTCAAGGTTAGTTTGCACATGTCAGCATAGAGGTTGACCTTGAAAAACTACTGTTGGCAAAGTTCATGTTGCATCGTCCTATTCGAAGGTTAGAATATGAAGGACTTCATGCAGTGTGTTTTTATTATAATTACTTGGACTACAAGATGGATATTGCTAAAAAAAGGTTGTTGATGAAGGACAATCAAATACTTAAAAAAATAGATACTTCAATTAAAGATGCTCGACTAAAATTATTTGAGGTCTACATTTCTTAAATGCTCGCAAAATGGCTAGTGTGATGGACAAACAAAGAATTGATTCTTCGACCACCAATAACGATCACCCATGATAGTGCTTATGGGGAAACTCATTCCAAAATGGCAACAAATGGCTCAAGATTTTCGATGATTGTTGATTGTGAGAAAATTTTCCTAAGGAAACAAATCGACAATGGAGGAAATTGTTGGAGAATTTTTCGAGGATGCCTTGGTTGAGTTTGGAGAGCAAAAGCGAGTTGAAGTGAAGAGATAAAACAACACCACAATTTAAAGTGGTTTGGCCAACCTTGTCTACATCCACTACCTAAGTCTCACAACTTAGGATTTTCACTATAATGGTGATTGATTACGGCTCAATCCAACAAAGTCTTACACTAAGGTTGATTGCAGCTCACACCTCTAAAGCCAACAAGGTTGATTGCGACTCACCCTCTAAAGCTAACAAGGTTTATTGTGGTCCACGCCTCTAAGGCCAACAAGGTTAATTACGGCTCACCCCTCTAAAGCCATTACAATGTTGTTTTCTATAGGTTCACAACCAATCTTCCCCTACTCTCAAAGAGTTTTACGAAATAGTTTATAAAAGTGGAAGCTCTATGCTATGAGTGCATGTGTTTGATTGACGCTTATAATCTTCTCTCTAGCTAGATTTTAGTGTTTTGGGGGTGATGGAATGATGAAAATATTTGAGCCTTGAAAGCATATGATCATCCATGTTTTTATACCCTTCATTGATGTATTTATAGCTTTTCCAAGCCATTTTGACCGTTGGAGTACATTTAATGCTTCTGCAGCTTTCTGTGACTCAACTAACGTACGTTGCCCTTACAAGACATTTGTTGATCATGCTGCAAATCTAGTTAACGTATTTTATGCATCTTCTGACGTAAGTTGATCATGTCAGCTTCCCAGATAACGTACGTTCCTCTTTCTCTACGTACGTTGTGCTCATTGCTACGTACACTATGAATGTATGACGTACGTTGTACTTGATCTGGAATGATCCAGTAGCCTCTATTTTCTTTTTGAGCTTATGTCTGTGTACGTTGTTGGCTATAACGTACATTGTGGCTTTTGTCAACGTACGTTGCACGTGTATTGTGTACGTTAATCAACATGCAGTGGCTTGTTTTACAGTTGCGAGCTTTTCAACGTGTTTCACTTTAA
>CAODLS010255787.1:0-13523 GCA_948243855.1 Flueggea neowawraea
TACTTTTCTTTCCAGTTTGAATTCACAGCTCGTCTACGCGCATAGTATGTTACCTGAATGAATTCCCTTTTTACTACGTGAATTTCGTCTGATATCGTGTGCGCAAAAGAGACTTGGATCATTCTGTCTTCTTATTAACACGGTACTATGCCCATAGTATATGGTATTACGCACATTGTATCCACTCTGGAACACTTCAGAATTTCTTTATCTTTGTCAAAGTGCATAGCTTAACTTTTTCAATTGTTTTGTTAAATAATCAAAACTTAAAGGGATTTTTCACATAGACCAAACTTGGTTCAACATATATGATAGTTGAATAGTTCATTATTTTTAATTATAATTATTTATTTAGTGTTTGACATTATGGTTACATTTTATTATTATTCAGAAATATTATTTTTAAAATTTATTATATGTTAAATTGTTTTAATATGATTAATAAATCGGCTAGTAGTAATAAGGATCTGGTTATAAGTTTTGTTATCCGAGGTTTGTGCAAGATGGGTCGGACTTCCTTAGACGGTTCACCTCGTACTCTGGTCTCAACCCATTTTTGGGTCGTGGCAATATGTGTCCTCTCGACTCTACATCAACAGATTATATTTTGGAATGGGGACAAAATTAAAACTATTTATGTTGACCCCGATGCAAAACATGTCGAGTCTTACATGATTGATGTTGGCATTTTAGGTGGTGCACTCATCTCGTTTTGGCAAAACCATAGCTGCAAAGTAGTGGAGTTGGCACCACATGGCAAAAGGTTTTGGAAAGCAAACAGCAACAAAAGGACCATCTTCCAATCGTAGACATTTCCCTAGGAATTCGGGAATGGAAATAAAGAAGTGGTGGTTATTGAAGATGTTACGGCGTCTGAGGACTCTGTGAACTCTCCCGAAGACTCCAATGAAGCTATTTTGGGGAATCCCATCCGAGTTCATCAAGTGATGGTCACAGAGCGAAGGCGGTGAAAGCCCCGTCAAAAACTCATTTTCGATGAATGAGTCCTACACGGACTCAGACGGCATGATAGTCATTCAAGACTCCATGTAGCAGTTATTAGTCTTTTCAATCGAAGCATTGATTTTCCATAAGAGACCATCCATCGTCAGAGAAGTATGAGAGTTAGGATGCATCGAGGAAGTGTCAACAAAGCATCACCAAGATAGGTGGGCAATACTATCTTTGGCTCTAGAACCCGAAGATATCAAACCACAAGTACAAGATCCCATCAAGGAAGTCAATTTTGGAAGTGAGCAGGATCCACATGTCACTTGGGTAAGTGGTCTTCTTAACCCTGATTTTGGGAATGACTTGGTTAAACTTCTCAGGAAATATAAGTATTGCTTCGCGTTGGAATACCACGAGATGTCAGGCCTTGATAGGACGCTGATGGAACATCGCCTCCTTGTCAATGAGAGGGTGAGACTGATTCGACAGACGCCCCGAAGAATGACAAGTGAGATAGTGACCTTGGTGCAACAGGAGATTCAAAAACTTCTCAAGGCAGGAGTTAACGATCTTAGTTATGGCAGAAAAACAGATGACACGTGGCAAAGCCTGAAGAATATGCTTTCATTTGTCGAGAAACAGTGGACGCGAGATGAAATGTCCTCGAAAATGAACTATTCGGAAGGAAGCTGGATCGTGAACAGAACCAAGAAGTTAGAAATGCACCTCCACAATGTAACACGAGGAAACATGGAGAAATTTTTGGGGGCACACGACCGGAGGAAAAACGTGGGGGGTCATTGGAGATGGATAACGTGGGAAGAATCGTGGCTATCTAGATAGGAAAAAAATCAAGTATAATAGGGGGGATTGCTATAGGACATACACACATCGCAAATGATCACTAATTATTATGTTTATCTTCATTCAGAAACTTTCCTTTCCATAGCATATCTTTTGTAGCTCAAAGACCATGGCCTCAATAGATTCGTTTGAGTCAAGTGTAAGCTCACAGGTTCTCTCTTAGATTTAATTTGAAGTATTAATTTAGCTCAGTTACTTTATTTGTTGTTTGTTATCATTATTCGACTGACACGTTTAAAATCCTAGTTCGTTAGGCAACACTGAACCCTTCATAATTTTCAACCTCTCGAATTTCGTGTTAACAACTGTTAGACTCTTCAGGAAGCAAAATACAGCAACAACATGTAGAACTAAGTAATGAAATGAAATATAGAAAATAAACTTAGTAGGATGAGTAATCTTAATTTCAAACTTCGTAAATCATTTGTGGCAAATCAAATGAGTTGCAAGCAAATTAGAATAATAGATTTCATGCAAAATATCCCGTTCAAATTGCATAAACATACTAGTTTAAAGTTTAATTATGAGCATTTTCTTTTGTACGTCATCTCTCTACATTCCATACGGAGGCTCTCAAAACCTCCAAATAAAGGCTTTTCTTTCATTTTTTTAACAATTTAGTCCTTTTTTTCTTTTTTAGCGTTTAGTTCATTTCTACTATTTCCTTTATGTTAAAAAACAACTAAAAAAAACAAGAAATAGATAGGTGATAGTAGGGAGAGAGAGAAAGAAAGATGGGGGAAGAGATAGGTGACAGAGATATAGAGATGGGAGAAAGAGAGACACTAAAGTGGTTGTGGGGAATGGCAATGACATTGTAGTAAGGGTTGAATAATTAAAAAAAAAAGGAGAATAATTTGGAGTCCTTTAGATATACCCTAATTAGTAGATATGTCGTCGCATTTTTTGGATATAGAATACACATCCCTCAAAGTTATTTTTGTCTGACATAGTAAATGGAATTGAAACTTTACGAAATTACCCTCTCTTAAAGTAAAAAACCACACCCATTCCAATTAGATTTCTCTCTTTTATCTCTCTCTCTCTCTCACCAGATCTCTTCCCCCACTTATTTTTCTCTCTCACCGTCGTACCTCCCACCACCACACCTAATTCTCTTTCAGATCTTCACCTCCCTCCCCGTTCCTTAACTCTCCTTCTTTCTTAATTCCAATTCTACCCCTTCCAACCCCCACCCATTTCATCAACTTTCCTCTTTTCAGATCTGTGATGATGACACCTCCATAATATCTCTTTCCAGGAGATCGGTCTACACCAACGTCAAGGTGTCTTCGTTTTGTTCTTAATTATTGGACGACGACAACTACTTTAGCAAGTTCAATGTCGACATAGACATACCTAGGGTTATTTTTTGCATTTGGAGTTCAAGAGCATTGATGGCTCCTTTGTTGGTGGCGGTGATGATGGGGGTCTCTGGAGCTTGTTTGACTCGTGATTTGAGGAAAGGGTGGTCTTTGGTGGTTTGGGGAAGGAGGCTGGAGAGGGAGTGGGGGTGAGAGGTTTTGTGTTGGATGTTGGAGAGGAAAGAGAGATGATTATGGGTTTGTGAGGTTGGAGAGCATTGATTGTGTGTAATACCCTTTTTGTTCGGATGAATTTTTCTATAGCATTTCGTTTAGTTCTGACAAGGTCCTTTGTTGAACCTCTTTCGATTTTGAACGAACTTTTTTCGACACCAATTTGAACCTTGATGTTCAAAAAGATGTTCTGATGATTATGATTGTCCAACGATGATGAATGGCAAGTTTGGAGAGTTAGATTTGTTCCGAAAGTGTTGGAGTTGTGTTTCTAAGTTGGAGACATGTTATAAGTGAGGAAATTCGCTTGAAATGCATCCAAGGGGTCATTTATATGCATTGGATGGATGCTAAGCACGTAGATCATCAATCAAAATTGGTTTGGAGCTGAAAGGCCACGGCTATGTACATAAGGTATTCATTACGCACGTAGAACCCATATTGCGCATGTAGTGTACTATGTTGAGCATGTAAGACATGTCCTGGGCACGAACCATGAGTTGTTTACCTCATCTACGCACATTGCATGTGGTACTACGTACGTAGAAGGGTGTCCTACACACATAAGAGTGCAGTTTCAGGACAGTTTTTGGTGAAACGCAACATTTTGATTTGTAGGTTTATAAATACCCCTTCCTAACCATGGTTCGTCAATTTCACACCAAAACTTACCCAAACTCTTTCAAATCCGTCTCTCTTTACTTCTTTTGGCTTCTCATTGTTTCCACTTCGAATCTTGAGGTAAGAACACATAATTAATCTCTTGTTTTCTTCATTTTTGTTCAAGAATGGTGCATTTAGGGTTTTAGCCGAATTTGATGTTGAGGTTGGATTCATTGCTTTCTGTTGAATTTGATGTTGAGGTCGGATTTGTTGCTTTCTGTTGAAATGTGAGTTGAATGTTGTTTGATTGTGGTTGTTAGAGGTCCGAAATGCAAGGATCTAACGAAATGGATTTGTTCTTGAGCTATGGTTTCAGATTTTGATGATTTTCTTGTCAAATCTGAAGTTTTTTTTGTTATATCTTGGTAGATTGGAGTTGGAAATACATGGATTTGAGTTGCATGTTGTGAATTGATGATTCATTTCTTTGGGTTAGTGAAATGCAAATTTTTGAAAGAAAATTCTTGATGATTTTGTGTTTGTTTGATGAAAAGGATTGTAGATTCATGTTTAGGAGGTTGATTAGAGCCAATGTGGGTGTTTTGATTCGAGTTCTAACGGTTACATCGAAAGTTGGACTATTTAGATAATTTGTCATTTGAGGACCAAATGAGATATTTGCCATTTAGGGACTAGAATATAATCTTACATATGATTGAGGATTAATTTAGATATTTTGAGATTCTATGAGGGTTAATATGTTATTTTAAAGAGTTGGGACCAAAATATAAAGTTGGGATATTTTGTGAACTGGTTCGTAATTTTCCAAAGCTCGAAGACCAAAGTGTAAGTTTACACTGAGGTGTAATATTTGATTTATTATGTTAGGCTTTGGTCCGATAAAGGTTTTAAGCTTTGTATGAGCTTTTGGGTTTGCATATGCATTTACACGCATTATCGTACAATCACAGTACCATATTTTGATTTATTTTTGATATGTCTATTCTAGTTCTGCTTGGTTTTCGAGGAGACCAGTAATTCACCGGTGGACCGTGATCCAGATTATTTGCTTGATATCCAAGTAAGTGGATGATAGTTTCAGACACATAGACTATGTCTTCTAAATCCATATTGTTTTTGCTATGTCTGGACTTTGACATGTAATTTGGAATAATTAAATGATATGAAATCCTAAAAATTTGACTTACATGAAAATCTTTGTTGTGAAAATCATGATGGTTTCTTAAATAAATATTATATTTTAATATTTATTATAATTTCTGTAATAAATGCTTTGTTCTGAAATAAGTGAAGTTTTTGCACTATGTATTTTGTTTTTGGAATCAAAAGTATTTTTGTAATAAATATTTTTTGTCTAGACATTTGGTATAATTTGGTGAATAAATTGTTTGTTCAGTATGCTACATATTTGAATATTTTAAATATATATTTAAAAATATTTTTCGGCAAACATTTTGATATGAGACATCCAGCTACAAGGTAGCGTAGCTTTGGTACACCAATAATGTATCATTTGTCTAAGTGGCTTATATTTGCCTTAGTGGCTATACTATGGTGTCTAAGTGTTTAATCCTTGCCTAAGTAGCTATTACCGAGTCTGGTTGACTCTAAACATTTGATTTTGGTCCCGTTAAACTTTTGGTATTATTCTTGGCAAACATTTTGGAAAGTAAATGTGATTTTTGGTAAATATTTCAAAGGGAAAATATTTCGACTATTTCAGATTTTGGGAATTAAATATTTTTATTCAATTTATTTATTTAGTCAATTCGGGTGATTGTTGTTGTCTACCTTCTTTACGAAGGATTGCGAAATGATTTTTGAAAATATTATTATTTTATATATTGTTGTATATGTATGTACATAAATATAAGCATGTGATATTTTTTAACAGTTTTCAAAATGATTTTTGTGAGGTCTAGAGTTGCTCTAGAGTGTTATCCTCACTGGATTCTTATCCCCCTTTCCTTTTCCCTTGTTTATTCTTACTTCATCTTTCATGTGTTATTGATAGCAGTCGTTAAATCTTCCGCTCAGTGAGATGCCCTTGTGAGCAGTGAGTGCCCTATTATTCGAGCCCGAGTTTCTGTTATGTTACATGCTCCACACTAGGTAGCATGTTATGGTTTTGTATATGATTTATATTGTTTAACGAATTTTACTTATAATTACTTATTCAGTATTCCGGTATTCTAATTATGTTTCTGATATTCGAGGATATTATTTTCTAAAATTTATTATTTGTTAAAATGTTTTAATTTAGTTAATAAGCTGGCTAAGATTAATAAAGAATTTCAGTAGATGTCTGATTTTTGAGGCTTGTGCGAGATAGGATAGGCTTTCACAGACGATTCGTTTCGTACGCTGGTCATGGTCTGGAAACAAGTTGTGACAATGTCAAGTTTGTGACTAACCCATTATGTTGCTCGGTTTTCATTGAAGTGGATGGGGATTGAATCATAGAAAACGAGATAGATTCTGGGTTTAAACACGGGGAAGAGAGATAATTTTGGCTTTGTTTTTTTTTTTGGGGGGGAAAGACGGGGAAGAGAGGTGGTGTTAGTCGTGAAAGAAAGGTGGTGTTAGTCGTGAATGGTGTTTGTGGGTTCGGTGGTGGTGGTGACAGGGTTATGAGTTTTTGGTCTTCGCAATAGTCATGAGTTTTTGGTCCTGTTGTTGTTCTTGAATCTGGTAGTGAGAGCTCTAGAGAAATTCTGAATGATAGAGATTGTAATTTTGGGAGGTCTAGTTTTGTTTGACTGTAAATTCCCATCTGGGTTCTCAGAGAGAATTTTAATTGGGTTCACAAAAGTCAGGTGAAATATTGAACGACAAAGACAAATCTATTTTAACAAAGACGAAATGTTGAAATTGTTGATTCAGGAGAGAAAGTTGTTCCTGTTAAGCTTGGAAAGTTTAGAGATATAAGTTCAGAAACATTGAATTAGTTGTTGCATTTTTTTTTGTGAAGAACACAAAATAATAGATTCAGGAGCCTTTTATCATTAAAATTTTATTTAAAATGAATCAGACAACACATCAACAACTTACTAATAGATCAATGACGGACCACTAACGAAAATACTTAAATGTAACGCAGTTTTTTACCTCAAGAATGTGTATGCAATGTGCTAAAAATCTGAGAATCGATTTACTAATTAGGATATAGTTGAAAGACTTAAAAATTATTTTTCAAAAAAAATTGTGTGCAGAAGTTTAATAAAACCAACTTATGAGAAGATAATTATTGCCGCACGGAGCTGAAAAATAATGGTTGCTCCATGCAAGGCAACTGAAAATAGGCAAACTGAGTGTAATATAATTTACCGAAATGTTAAATATCTAATTATTTTCAAATCAAATAAATGAAGGGATTTGAAATAGAATAGAATAAAACAAAATAAATTGGATAAACACAAATCTATCTTAAATCACTTTAAATCATTTGGTACATAAGGGTAACCAGATAAGTTCTTTAAAGAATTTTAGCTAAAATACTTTGCTTGTATCGATCAAACATAGTTCATTTAATATAAAAAATACACTTTTATAAAAAAAACATTCCAATCAAAACCGTTAAGGTCAAATAACCATTATTCAAATTTGTTATATCAAATTAGTCACTTTACTTTGTTCACCGTACAGTGCAAGTGTGGATTCATGGTGCTCACTTAGTGTATGAGTGCACTATTTATACAAGCTATCACTTACTCTAATAATCAGGCCTTATAGAATAAAATCACATACAAAGCAACACACAGACTTGCATGGTCTATATTGAGCTTAACGAATAGAACATCCTTCTGTCAAAGGTATCCACCGAAGTATACACACAAATCAATTTATAAAATGAACAATGCATAATAATTAACTCAATCATAATGTTGTACATAATTTACTCACAACTTATTTTGGAGTTTGTTCGACTTTCAACTCCTTTCTCGATTCTTTGAATCTCGAATACTTGTCTCTACCGCATTTGTTTCACATTTAGCAATCCATACATTAAAACATAATTCATTAAATTTTTTATTTTTATAATCAATTAAAATATAAATTTGAAACATTATACATGTCCAAACAATACTCATTTCACCAAAATTGGCTCTAGATTTCCCACCGAAGTATACACATAAATCAATATATAAATGAGCAATGTATAATAATTGGTTCAATCATAATACTAATATAATTCACTCATAATTGAAATTCCAACAAGTAACGATTCTCTATTAAGCATCGATTTGTAACATCAAGCAATCAATACCATTATAAAGTATATAAACTGTCATATAAGCGAGTAGGTACAACTGCAATACGTGAAATATCAAGATCAAGTAGTTGATATATTTACAAAATCATTGAAGTTTGATTCTTTTGCAAGATTAAGAGCAAGAATTGGATTAACTAGAGTTCAAATATAAGGGAAAATGCTAAGAGATAAATATGTTTTGAAGATAACAATTAATGATGATGATTAATAAATGAAATTGAATTAATTTGCATAGTTGACATAGATAAAATTAGTTGATTTGTCTTGCATGATTTATGGGCTCGATGTGTCTCTATATTGAAGATGAATTTGATGTTCATTAATGTTTAATTTATAGTTGAGGCATTGATTCTATTATTTCACAATTTGGAGCATGAAGTTTGATTTCTTCAAAATAATAGATAAATTGGAAAATTTGGATATATGAAGAAAAATTGATTTGGACTTAATCAATGTAAATGGGTTCTTATCTTAATGTATTTTGGTAAGTCCTAACAAAGAGTTGGGCCATAAGTTTGAAGTTTCAATAATTCCATCAAGTTGAGGCCAAAAGATTTCAGAAAGTAGGACGAAACAGTTGAAGCCCAAAAATAGTCAAATGAGGTGCTACAGTGCTTCAATACTCTTAGAGTAGAAATTCTAGTGAAACTTCTACCTAAAGAAGAGTTATATAGACGAGGGCCAAAATAATCCATATGGGTCAAATGTAAGTATAGCCCATTGAATATGAGTCCAGATGTCTATGTATACATTGTTTGATTTTTGCAGGTTAAGTATGCTTAGAGTAGAAGTTCTGATGAAAATTCTACCTGAAGAACATTTAAGTTCAGTAGCTTCAAAAAATGTACTAGAACGATAAAAAATTCAAACCCAACAGTTCCAAACTTTATACAACAGTCAAGAGAACATCTTTAGCTATAAATAGGACTCAAGAAGCTCAAGGAAATGACAAGTATTGATCATATTAGGCATATTGCTTTCTAGAGCTATTCTTAGCTAAAATACTTGTCTTGAGCTAGTTTCTCTCATTGAACTTAGATTTGCATATCCTTTAAAAGAGTGTTTCAAACACATTACTGTAACTTTGTTGAGAGTTATCAATGTCTCCTAACACTCTTGAAGTTAGGAAGTTTGTAAATGTTCTTCTAACACCCGTGAAGGTTAGGAAAGGTTGTAAAGTTTGTCTTAAAACTCATGAAGTTTAAAAGGGTTGTAACGGTTCTCAAACACCTGTGAAGCTTGAGGTGATTAGGGAGCTTGCCCCCGTGAAGTAAGTGGTTGTATTATTTTTTAAGGAGGAAGATAGTGAATTGGGAAATCCTAAGTGAGGAGCTTAGATAGTGGATGTAGGCTTGGTTAAGCCGAACCATTATAAATCGTTTGTGTTGATCTCTTCTCTCTTAACTCCCTTATATCTTTGTTACTTTGATTAACACACACTTATACCTTTACTTCTAACATTATGCTCAAGTGTGTGTAGCTTAGCAGGATTGAAAGAAAAAGTTTTCACCTCCACATTTTGGGCTCAATTAGTACTCATCACTAAGCTCTTTACTCTTCATTATTTGTACTTATATTGTCACTTTGCTAAATCATTCTCGGTTTTATTCATTTGTGCATAAATCTGATTTTAATCTTTAAAAACCAATTCACCCTCTATTGGTTTGCTATGTTTTGATGATGAACAAAATTATTTGTACTTATGTTTTGATGATGAACAAAATTAAGTTTTGATTCTTAATCACTTTGTCACTGACTTTGCAAGATAAATCGAGTAAAAGAATCAATAACTCGACTAAGAAAGATGCCCTAAAGTTGCAGATCAAGTGTTACAACTCGAGTAAGAACATCCATAACTCGATTTAAATGAAGGCCAACTCGAGTTAAATATCCTGGAGTAAATTTAACTCGAGTAATCACTTGTATAACTCGAGTAATAACTTGGAGCCAAATCCTGACACAATCAATGTTCAAATGCCGAGGTTCCAACTGTCAGAAAACATGTATAAATCGAGTAAGCATAAAGGATAACTCAAGTTACACATTTTAGAGGTCATTTTCTACAATGGATAACTTGAGTAAGAAGAAAGGCCAACTCGAGTAAGAGGCTATCTCAGAGCATTAAATGAAGGACTACTCTATCTCACAACGGCTACAATCAATCCCTCAACGGCCATATCGACTTGGAAAGATATAAATACATCCAAGACACATCAGAGAAAGTGTTGTTCATCACTTGCAAAACATCTTACAAAAACATCAAGCTTTCTCTTGCTCAAAACTTGGAAATCATTCATACACTTCTCAAGAGGGTTTTACACTTGCAAATTCATTGTTGCTTAAGAGTGTTCATTAATTTTTTTTCTTCCTTATTAAACTCATCTTTGTATTTGAGAGAGGAATAGTTTTCTTGTTCGTCTATAAATCAAGTGTTGCATTGGTAGATGTTTAATCTTGCATCCATTAAAGAAAGAGTTTGTATTGGTTTAATCTTGCACCTTTGAAGCAAGAGTTTGTAGAGGTTTAATATTGCACCCTTTGAAGCAAGAAATATAATGGATTCAAAATCTCAAGGGAAAGCTTGAGGAGTGGACGTAGGCTAAGAGGGTCGAACCACTATACATCGTGGATTTGATTTCTCTATCTCTTCTCTCTTTATATTATTGTTTATGTGAATTGGATTATTGTTCTTGCTTTGCTTTTGTTTATCTTGAATATTTTGAAAATTGCAAAAATATTTTCGAACAAGTTTTAAAAGCTAAAAATTCCAATTCACCCCCTCTTGATTGTCATTTTGGACCAACAATTGGTATCAGAGCTCAGGCTCATATTTCTTAAGGTTTAACAACCTAGAGAGAAAGATCCAAATGGCTTTCTTGAATGATATTTCTAGATATGAAGGTTTATCCATTAATCATGCTTCTTTTTTTGATGGTAGTGAAAAATTATATTGGAAGACAAGGATGATAGTGTTCTTGAAGTCAGAAAGCCTTGAAGTTTGGGAAATTTTTGGGGTCATTTGTCCCAACCAAGATGATTAATGGCGAGAAAGTTAAAAAGAAAAAGGAAGAATGGAGTAATTTGGGCAAGAAGCTTATTTTCTTCAATCACAAAGCCATCGACATCCTCTTTTGTGCACTTAGTAGAGGCCACTTCAACAAAGTGTAACAATGCCAAAATGCTCATGAAATTTGGCATACACTTGAAGTGACCTATGAATGAACCAATCAAGTCAAAGAGAACAAAGTATCCCTTCTTGTACATAAATATGAATTGTTCAAAATGGAGGAAGGAGAGAAAATTCAATCGATGTTCGATAGTTTCAACGATATCATCAATGGTCTCAAAGCTCTTGAAAAATATTATACACATTCTGAGCTTGTAAGAAAAATTTTGAGATCACTTCCAAATTTTTGGGCACCTATCAAAAATGTTATACAAGAAGACCAAGACTTGTCATGTCTACCATTGAAGGACTTGCTTGGATCCTTGCTCACCTATGAAATGAGTATGGAAGAAGAAGAAGAAGAAGAAGAAGAAGAAGAAGAAGAAGAAGAAAGAGATGGGCATTGCATTCAAAGCCTATTCAAAATTTATTGAAACGTCTAGTGAAGATGAGGAAGAAGAGAAAGATCTTAAAGATGTCAAATATCTCACAAAGAGATTTCAAAAGTTCCTCAACAAAGAAAATATGGCAATAAAGGAAAGCAAGAGGAGGAACAAGCTTACTTGCTATGAGTGTGGTGAACGGGGACATGTCAAACCAAATTGTCCATATCTGAAGAAACATGGCAAGAGGGGAAAAAGAATAATTCTTGAGGTTGATGATACTAGCTCAAGTGAAGATGACAAAAATGAAGTTGGAGCTTTGTGCTTAAAGGCTATCATAGACAAGGATAAGAATGCAAAAGGGGTAACCCATTCTTGACCCTAAACTTTGCTCTATTTTATTTTTGTTCTTTATGTGCAATTCGTTTACTTGTTGATTGAATATGATTTATTGCATTGTTTTTGTGTTTATTTGAAGGATTGCTTAATTGTTGACATGTTGTGTTTAATGCATACTTGCCTTAGTTGAGAATTGTTTAAATGTTTTTGTTCAAATGGTATTTAATGCATACTTTGAGTTTTTGATTTCAAAGGGGGAGTTTTAACTTCCAAAATGAGTTAATTGAAAAATTCATTCATTTAGGGGGAACTTTTTATGCTTATTGATTATTCATCATACTTCCTTTAAAAAAGGGGAGAATGTTGTTCTTTCGTATCTTTTTGATGATTACAAAAAGAGGGAGAATGTTGCATGAATTTTTTAAATTTGGATAAGTGGCATCGTTGTTATTGACAAGTGATTTCAATATTGATTTGAATATTGTGCTTATTGTTGTGTTGAACTAACCAAATGACAAGGAATAAAATCCTTATCAAATAATTTTTTATTAGTGTATAGATGTTCAAATTCTTGAATATTTTGTCATCATCAAAAAGAGGGAGATTTTTGAACCAATGGTGGTTAACATTTATATCCCTTTTGTTGCTTTGATGATGAGAAAAATTAGGTTTTGATTCTGAATCACTTTGTCACTGACTTTGCAAGTTACCTCGAGTAAAAGAATCAATAACTCGACTACGAAAGATGCCCTAAAGTTGTGGATCAAGTGCTACAACTCGAGTAAGAGCATGCATAACTCAAGTTATTCAAATGCCATATAACTCGAGTTAAATGAAGGGTAATTCGAGTTAAATATCCTAGAATAAATTTAATTCGAGTAATCACTTGTATAACTCGAGTTATAACTTGGAGGCAAAGCCTGACACAATCAATGTTCAAATGTCAAGGTTTCAACGGTCAAAAAACATGGATAAATCGAGTAAGCATAAAGGATAACTCGAGTTACAAATTTTAGAGATCATTTTCTATAATGGATAACTTGAGTAAGAAGAAAGGATAACTCGAGTAAGAGGTTGTGTTAGAGCATTAAATGAAGGACTACTCTATCTCACAATGGCTAAAATCAATCCCCCAACGACCATATCGACTTGGAAAGATATAAATACATCCAAACCACATTAGAGAAAGTGTTGTTCATCACTTGCAAACATCTTGCAAAAGTATCAAGCTTTCTGTTGCTCAAAACTTGGAAATTATTCATACACTTCTCAAGAGGGTTTTACACTTGTAAATTCATTATTGCTTGAGAGTGTTCATTAATTTTGTTCTTCCTTATTAAACTCATCTTTGTATTTGAAAGAGGAATAATTTTCTTGTTCGTTTA
>CAODLS010255945.1:0-11291 GCA_948243855.1 Flueggea neowawraea
AACATTGGAGACTCATGTTGACCATCTGTATTGGCTGACCTGTCATAGACAAAATTTGCTGGACTCTTCTGTCACTGCTCGCCTTGTTGAGATGTTGAAGTACTCATCCCCTAGTTTGCAGAGAAAAGCAGCTTCTGTTCTCGAGTCTGCAGTCATTGACATTGACATGGAGACTGTCGTTTTAAAAAATATTGAAGATGGGCTTGATACTCTTTTCAAACAAAAAGTGCTGACTGGTAACAATAGATTTTTGTGTCCATTCTTATGCTTTGTTTTATTTAATGAGTCATTCTTATGCTTTATTGATATTTAATTTCCACTAGCATCTGCATAACCCATTGAATTGGGTAGTGAGCTTAATTGAAATTTAGAGGGATGGAGTTGAGTATAGATGAATGATGCTGTTGATAAAGTTTGGAAAACCAACTCTTGTTGTCAGTACTAGGAAATAGAAGTTATGGCTTGATTGTTTATTCAAATTTACTAACATGATTATGGATCATATGAAAAACAAAATGAATCATTTCCATTAATAATGTATAATTCTTGTAAAGTTGTGTTTCTTTTGTGTTGATTTTTGTTTATTGCAATTTGCTTTGATTTATTATGCATGTTTCCTTATGAAATTATAAGCATCTATCGTCGTGCTTTGTGCGTTTGTCGTTTTATGCCCAACAAGAACAATGCAGATGCTACTTAATTCACGTAAGATAGCTTTATAATGAACTGAAGTAGGAAGCCTTCAAAAAAAGACAATTTTCGTAGCCAGGCGAAGTTTAAAACTGTGATTTCACTTGCCTATTTTTCTACCGAGCTGACTGCGTGGAGCTTGGGTTACAGAAATAGTTACTTCAGTCTTCAAGTAACGATGCTATTATCGGAACTTCGAATGAGAATATGTGTTAGTTACTGCTGCGCTGATGTGGCAATGCTTGCTCTCATTTATTTCCTACTTTCGGTACTACTTTTTGTTGTTCTAATTATCTGGTGTCACGCAGACGAGGGATCTGATGCTGAAAGTCAGAAGCCAGAACAACATGCCCTTCAGGTTGAAGAAGCTGGTCTTGCTATATCTGCAGCATCCCGGTTACTAACAAAGCTTCTCGATTCAGAAAAGTTCCTTGGCAGTATAAACTCTTCCCATTTCACTAAATTGCTCCGCAATATCTTAAAGTCGAAAATCCCTCTCCATCACAAAGATTGGGTGCAGCTTGCCTGGTTAAGCTCAGCTACTTGTATGGTCCTAGCATACAACCGGAGAATCCAATCCACACGGAAGAAGCAGATCCCGAGACAATCCCGAGACTCATAGAGCAGATCGGTTCTTCATTCTCTCCAGAAGCACAAGAAGCAGCAGCTATGGAACTGAACAGAATAGTCTCCGAAGGAGTAGTGGATGCCACCAGAGCAGTTGCTTCCAAGGGAGGAATATTCCCATTGGTTAAGCTAATAGGCGAAGGGAGTGAAAGGGCCGTCGAGGCAGCCTTGTCAGTACTCTAAAACCTAAGCATGGACGAAGAAAACCATTCTGCCATTATTGCGGCTGGGGCGGTTCCAGTGTTGAGGAGAATTATATTATCAGAAAGGCCTCAATGGAAACGACCTCTGCGCTTACTGAGGACATTGCCTACTTGATGTTCTCACTCACAGTGCATAATAGTTGGAAAAATGAGGCGTCTGTCTGTATATATATTTGTACTAATACTGATTTTTGTCAGCAAAAAATGGGAGCTGGATACTACTGAGGATGGATACCTTTCTGCTGGGCATGATCATGCAGATACTTACTCCCAACCGTGACATATCGCTTGTTCGGCGGTAACCAAGGTTCACTCACCACTACTAATACTGATTAACCTCACATTTGTAGAATCACATTATAAATGAGTCAACCGAGATAGGATTGGTTTCTACTGTTGTAGCATTTTTTGGTTCTGGTAAATTTAGCTATGATTTGATAAAACTGACTATAAGTTGCATGACGGGATTATTGGTATATAAAAAGAGCTTTAGACCAATTTATTGAATTAATTATATTTGTTTGAATTAATTATAAAAAAAGCCAAAATGATTAATACGGGTACCTCTAAAGAATCCTAGCTAAATGATGAATCTATTGATTCTTCCGGGTAATGGAGAGACGCTTGACGACTACCTACCTTATTAAAGGACTTTTAGAGCATCTCAACAATCTCTTTGTATTTACTTCTTATAGTATTATATTTAATTTAATTTAATTTTTTCTATTATTTACTTTAAAATTTGAATTTATTCTCTTTTTTCTCATTAATTAATATTTTATTACTAATTAAAAAACAGTGGAGATGAGTGAATAATAGTATTTTCATATTTTTCAAAAAATATTATTCGCTCCTTCCACTTTTTATTAATTTATTAATAAAATATTAATTAATATGTTAGATAATTTGAGTGTTATGCAAATTTTAAGATAATTTTATGTGCAAAATATAATAAAATATTTTTTTGAGTATGATTTATGAAGACACAGTTGGGGATGCTATTAAAGCAATCCAACATTGCTCTTTATCATGTACAAGTCGACTGTGTTGCATTATTTTTTTACGATGACTGTTGGATTTGACAACTCTATTGTTACTCATAGTGATTTTACCAAATAATATGAACTTGTTTTTGGATGGTACAATGGAAATTCTTAAAAAAAAATTATTGAGGACATCTTTAATAAATTAATTGAAATTCAAATTAAGTAATTTTAGTAATAATTAAGTAATCGGTTAAAATTAAATAATTAGTGACCAAATTAAGTAACGACATCCAAAATTAAGTAACTTTTGGAACTACAATTAAATAATCACCTCCTCAAATTAAGTAACTAACCCTAAAATTAAGTAAATCGAGTCATCATTGAAAATTTCTTTTAAGAGTCCTCATTGTAGTATCACACTATCTTTGACCGGCTAAATTAGCCTAGCTAAAAGGGTAGGTGGAGTGCCACACTCCCATTGGTCAACTTAACCGAGTTAGGGATGGTGTGAGGAGGCCATTTTGTTTTTCTTTTTTTTTTTAAAAAAAAATCAAATCAATTTTAATTTGTCTTAAAATTTGTGAATGCTTTAACTATACTCTTTATTTCTTTTTTGTCAGCTATACCTTTATTTCACTTCCTATTTTAATAAATAATGTAATTATATAAATTCACCTTGAAAACTCAACATATCTCTAGAGGGAGAAGATTAGGATAGTACCAATACTCTCTATTGATGATTTAGAGGAAGAAGTTGAATAATTATTCCCAATCCCTAGTATACATCTATGTGTAAACCACATATGAATTCTTTCATTGTCAAGCTCCTTGGTAAAACATATTTCTCAGTTATTGAGACATATCAAAGCCATAAAGGTAATTCCATATAATAACAGATCAATGTAGGAATATAAGGCGTGCCATAAAGGAAGTGAAGCCTAATACAAGACATATAGGGTGTATATGGCATATTTTGTGCAAGTTTTTGGAGAAGATGAAGTGGAAGTAGTAGTATGCTGAAATGAGGGATGTATTCAAGTCACTGGTGTACAATAGTGTCATGTGTTGGGAATTTGATAGGAAATGGTCAAAGTTTGTTGAAGAGTTTGATGTTGCAAGCAATGAATTGTTGTTGCCCTTGTACTAAGAGAAGGAAATGTGGGTATCACCTTATTTGAACAACACCTTCAGGGCCAAAATGCAATCAACACAACGCAGTGAAATTATGCATTCATATATCGATGGATATGTTCAACACGACAGTTTAAAGTATTTTGTCGAGAAATATGGGATTGCATTAAAAGACAATATCGAGAAGGAAAAAAAGGTTGACCATGAATCTGCAACTGTTAAGATGGTTATGAGCATAAAGTATAAGTGGGAGAATAAAATTCTTAATGTGTACACAAAGATATGTGCTTAATATTCAGGGAAGAGGTAGTAAACATGTGGCATTGCTTCATTGTTGAGCAAAATGATAGTAATGGCCGTCATTTGCATCACCGGCTTGTGGAGAGGAAGTGTAAAGATGATGGAAGTAGTATGGAGGTGTATTTGAATGTGCAGTACGAGATGGAGAAGCAAAATATTATGTGTTCATGTCATAAATTTGAAATGTTAGTATTGTGTAATTATGCTTAGTCGCACGATTTCATAGAGTTTACATGATGAGAAGAAGGTTTTCTATGATAGTGTACATGTCACCAATATGGATGAACAATTAATTTACGAATTGGAGAAATGTCTTGCAAACTTTATGGAGATATTTGTAGGTTGGCCTGTTAGAAATGTTACTAGTGGAATAACTTGAACAATGTTTGCTTCTCAACTAGTACTGTAATACCCGTTTTTTAGTAGGTTTCTTGTAGCTTTCTGTTCAATTTCGATCTGATCTCTAAATGTTCTAGCTATTGATTAGGTGTTTGATCTGATGATTTGATGTTTGAGGATGTTTTGGAATGAGTTATGACCTTTGATCTTGGTGGTGTTCAATTGGTTAGTATGAAAGAGGTGGAAGAAATCAATTTGTGGAGAATCAGTCCTTGGTAGTCGACCCATGGTTTAGGTAGTCGACTAACCGAGTAGTCGAATCACAAATTGGGTAGTCAACTAATGAAGAACATGTTCACTAGTCGACTCATGAAGTGGGTAGTCGACTAAAAGGTCTGCAGAACTATATATACCCCCTATCTAACCCACTTTGGTTCACTCTCTTTTTATCACTTAAACCACTCCAAAGCTGTTTGAAATTTATTTCCATTGATTACCCAACATTCCTTAACATCATATGAGGTAAGATTACGCTTCTCTTTCCATTTTTACTTCATTTTCACTTCATTTTCATGCTTGAATCTTGAACTTTTCTTTTTGGCCGAATTTGTTTTTAACCTAGGATTTAGCTTGTTTCTGTTGGAATGATCATTGGGAGATGTTAGATCGTGCTAGAATTAGCCTAGAAACACATAGGTATAACTTAAAAACAACATAATCAATGTTGTTTATAAATGGGTTGGTGCAATTCGGGTTTGGTTAGATTTAGGATGATTTGATGTTGTTTTCGTATATTGGGTGTTAGATTTAGATTTCTAAAGTTTTTGGAGACTAATTTGGACGTTTGGAAACATCAGGTTTCGATCGATATGGATTTTAGGTTGTTATAATGTGATTTTCTATCGAAAGGACTGAAAACACAATTTTCATAATTCTGAATAATTGGAGGACTAAGTCTTATATTTTGCATACTATGAGTGATTTGTACTTTTTGAGAGTTTGAGGGGTTATTTGAGAATTTTAAATACTTTGAGGACTATTTGGTAAGTTGGGAATACTTTGAGGATTGATTTTTATATTTTAAAAGTTTTGGGGACTAATTTGTAATTTTTGAGGTCTTAGGGATTAAATGGTAATTTTATAAAAGTTAAGGAATCAAACTGTAATTTTATGTAGATTTCGATTTTTGAGGCGAAAGTGATAGATCTTCGATCAAATAGGTTTTTCATTTGCATTTGCATTTGCATTTTCATACATTCGGTACCACCACAGTACTAGTACCACACTTTTGACTTTGTCTGATTTATGTCTATTTCAGTTACTTATTCTTACCAGCGAGACCAACCATTCACTATATAATGCTATTATTTCTTCGACATTTGTCAATAGCATTATATAGTTAATTGATTTATGTTGAAGAAACAATAGCATATAGACTTTTTTTTTTATCAATTGTTAGAAGTCTTTAAATTGTTATAAACTATATTTTTATATACAAAACTATAGAAGTCTTTCAATTGTTATAAACTATATTTTTATATATTAGAGTTTTTTATCAATTGAAAAATATTGAATATATTGATAATTTTTAACAAAATTAAATATAGATTATAGAGTTTATGATCACTTAAATACTAAATATATTAAATAAATCACAGGCCACAGCCCAGCCCAGCCCAGAGCCCCATTTGGCCATAGCCTGACCAGGCCACAATCCACATCCCAGCTGGTTCCCACTTTTTACACACTCATCCTACTTACTTGGCTCAATAATCTCCACCTTACGCAGCTACACTCTTCAATAGAAAAAACCTTAGTGTCACCGCTCTTCACCTCTTCCTTCTTTCGTTTCGTTCCCACTGACTATATCCATCTCTCCACTCACCACTCTTAACGATAAAACCCAAGCACCTATTGCGCCGATCTTCCTTCCTTTGTCGCATCCCACTGAATTTGAACGTCTCTCCAGTCTCCATCTTCACAAAAAAAACCCTAACGTTGCTCTTCCTTCCTTTTGTCTCGTCCCGCGCCACTTTCCATTTAGGCATGAAGGTGTAGTTTTGAAGATAATTTGTCTTTAATTTTTGTTGTTAATGGTAATTTGGACAGCGAGTATATATATTATCTACAAATTATGATGAAAAACTAGCTCTTTTTTAGAGTTTGTTTGCTGGTTATTTAAACTATTGCAATGCTCCTTACCCTTCGATTTGTTTTTTTTTTTTATCTCCAACTTGGCGTGACATTCTTTGTCTCTGTCTCTTTGTCCTGTTGTGTGTGTGCGCTTAATAATTTTGGGAATTATTGAATTTGATGTGCGGATGGTTTGAGTTGAAAAGCTTGTGCAACTTCTTATAGTCAGAATTTTGAATGTGTGAACTGAGTTTCTCGCGAGCCGAGCTCAAGCGGCTCACAAGCTTCTCCATGCAATTTTGAGTCGATCTCGAACAATTTTAAAAACTCAAGCCGAGTTCGAGCTCAATCACTATAAAATCGAGCCAAATTGAACACGTCAATGATCGGCTTGATTGCAGCCCTAAACATAATATCAACAATAGCAATATTTAGATTTTTTCTCCCTCTCTTTCCATGAGAGTGGAGCTCCAGTTCTTCTTCCTTTTCCTTCCCCAACCTACTACTTGCTCTTTTTCTCTCTCTTTATTTTCTTCCTCCATCACTTACTCTATTTCTTTCTCTTTAACTCCAATTCTATAAACCCTATTGGATCTTACCTATTAAAATCCCTAATTTCCTAGCGACCTTCTCTCAAATCTGAAAGGGGCCGAGGAATTGTAAGTGCCCAACCATGATGATTTTAAGCTAGAACTATCAGGGGCTTGCGCGTCCCTTGACGATTTGAGTTGTGAGAAAACTTTTAAAGCAACACAAGCCTAAGGTGGTGTTCCTCATGGAAACCAAGAATAAACAAGCCTTTGTGGAAATATTACAAAGACAATTTATCTTCCCTCAATGCTGTGTATGTCGAACCTCAAGGACTAGCTGCAATGTTGGCTCTGTGGTGAACGGATTATGTGTATGTCTCGGTCTCTTCCTCTTATACGTACTTCATCAACACTTCCTTTATTGTTCCTTTGTTTTTAATATGTCCTTTGCCTATGGTGATCTTGTTAGAAGTGAGTGTAATTGTATGTGGCCTCGGGTAGATAATCTTGTTCCTGAAGAGGAGGTCCCCTGGGTTTTCTTGGGTGATTTGAATGACATTTGCAATGCTGACGAGTATTTAGGTGAAAGGGGTTTTATGGCTTGGTTGAATTCTGCTTTAAATTCCTTTATGGAGAGGTGGGGGCTGATTGATTTTGGGTTTAGAGGTCCTTGCTATTGCAATTTGCAATTTTAGTCTTAAAATAATTACTAAAATCATGCAAATTGGCTTAAGAAGTGGCTCATTCTCTGATCTCTAGTCAACAAAATGCCTTTGTTTCAGGCCATTTAATCCACGATAACTTATTCTTAGCTCGTGAGGCCTTTCACGGTTTAAAGAATAGAAGAATTGGGAAGCAATATGCTACGACTATTAAGATTGATCTTGTCAAAGATTATGATTCGGTAGAATGGCCCTTCCTTTTTGAAATCCTATCTCGATTTGGTTTTAGTGCTAAGTGGATCCAATGGGTTAAGGAATGCATTACAACAGTTTAGTATTCAGTGATTGTATATGGGAATGCCACTCAATGCTTTCAATCGCTTCAGGAATTAGGCAAGGGGATCAAAAGGCTCTTTCATGATCTATTACTATCCTCTATGATGCTGGTTTGATCAAAGGGTACAAGATCACTCATTTTTGTCCTTCCATAACCCATCTCTTGTTTGCTGACGACACTCTACTATTTGTAGTGGCTAATGTGGAAGAAGCTCAGATATTCAAGTCTATTCTCGACTTCTTTTGCCAGGCTTCAGGTCAAGGGGTTAGCTAGGATAAATCTTGCATTTCATTCTCAAGAAATACACCAGAATCCTTGAGAAGATAAATTTGTGATATTCTCCAAATAAGAAGAGCAGAAACAGGGAATTCTTATTTGGGCTTACCTACAAACTAGAATAAAAGTAAGTTAAGGATTTGGAATACCTCAAAAATACATTTGAAAGGAAAATGAGCTCTTGGAAGGAGAAATATCTCTCTCAATCGGGCATACAAGTTATGATCAAGCTTGTGCTCTCTGCGATCCCCTCCTACACAATGTCGTGTTTCATGTAAAGCCTTTACAGATTGGGTGGATGCAAAATTGTTCAATTATGGTGGGGAAATTATGGCACCAACATGAAGATTCATTGGGTGAAAAAGGATCTTCTTTTCACGCCTAAACAAGAAAGAGGAATGGGATTTAGGCGTATTCAATGGCAGAACTTAGCTTTGGTAGGTAAACAGAGTTCCCACCTTCTTAATAATTCTAATGAGTTATGGGTAAAGGTTATAGAAGGAATGTATTTCCCTCATCGCGATTTCTTGTCTGTGACTATTGGCCCAAGGCCTTCTTGGGCTTGAAAAGCCTTTTGAAAGGAAGAGAGGTTTTGCACATCGGTCTGCGGTGGAATATGGCTACCGGTAGTTGTGTTCCTGCATGGAACAATCCTTAGATCCTAGCTATGCCTAATTTTAAATTAATATGGCAGCCACCTCCCAGTAGAAGCAATTGTGTGGTTAATGATTTCATTAAAAAGGATGGTTTGTTGAGATTTGAGTGAATTTCATCATCAAGATTGAAGCCAAAGCCTTATGGGAAGTGATACAAGCCAAAGAAGGATGGATTTATGAAGGAAAAGAGCTGCTGGACGGATACGGGGAGTTACACGAGCGTGAGATTGACCGTGTGATGCATTGGAGCCAGAAGAGACAAGAACTGGGCGGACACGGCCTTGGCCACGACCGTGTCCATGCCCGTGTCTTGGCTTATTGGGTCTTTTGGAGCTACACGAATACGAGGAAATGACTGTGTCTCGAGGGTCTTTGTCCCTGTCTTTACTTCATTGACCGTGTAACCAATTCTGACGGAAATTAGGGTGTTTTTTAGGGTTTCTCTCTTCCTATTTAGGCTTGTATTACTTGTTAACTATATAAGGGGGGCTTGGGAACGTCTTGGATAGCCTTTGAACGTCGTTGTAAGCCGTTGTGCTTGTTTTTGACTCTGAATAGTATAATTACTTGTGCTCTGCTTGTGGACGTAAATCAGATATTGATCGAACCACGTAAATCTTGTGTTTTTGTGTGATTGCTCTTGTTTTTCCTATTCTTAAATCGCCGATTTTCCTTGACAAGTGGTATCAGAGCCACAGAAGTTTGTTCATAAACTTTGGATTCGTCCTGCAGAAAGAAGATGTCTTCGTATAAATTCGATATTAATAAATTCAATGGTTTGAATGATTTCACGCTGTGGAAGATGAATATGAAGGCGATTCTGGTTCAACAGAAGTGTGAGGAGGCAATTGAAGATGAAGAGAAATTACCGATAGAACTGACAGCGGCGCAGAAAGCGGAGTTTGTGAAGAGAGCGCATAGTACAATTCTATTGAGTCTAGCGGATGAAGTCTTGAGGGAGGTAGCCGATGAAACTACTGCAGCAGACTTGTGGCAAAAGCTTGAGAGTAAGTGTCAGAAGAGATCCCTATTGAACAAGCTTTATCAGAAAAAGATTGTTGCATACCTTGAAGATGTCAGAAGGCATGCAGGTAAAAGAACATCTTGATAAATTTAATAGGATTGTATTAGATTTGAAAGGTGTTGGTGTTGACATTGATGATGAGGATCAAGCTATATTTCTGTTATATTCATTGCCTGAATTATATGAGAGTTTTGTTGATACTATCATATATGGTAGAGATGGAATTTTTGTTAATGATGTGAAAGATGTTTTGTTGTCTAAAGAACTGAAGAGGTTAACTTCTAGTTCGGGTGGAGATAGAGTGGAGTCCGGGTTAACCGTTAGTAGGGGCAAGGGAGTGGGTAAGAATTATGGTTTGATGTGTTATCACTGTAAGGAGATTGGGCACGTGAAAAAGAATTGTCCACATAGGAGAAACGGTGGGAAATCAAGTGTAGCAGTTGTTCAGAATAATTTTGTGGAGTTTCAGGATAATTCTGATGAGGGGAAGAGTAGTGAAGTGTTGATTATTTCTGCATGTAGATCTAAAGATAGCTAGGTTATTGACACTGATGCAGCTTATCACATGTCTTTTTCTAGAAAAATATTTGATTCTTTTAAAGAATGGAAAGGTAGTGTGAAATTGGGAGATGGTGAGAAGCTGAGTGTTGAAGGCAGTGTTTCTTTGAAGATCAGGATGCATGAAGGGAATGTCAGAAAACTTGATTCTTGGTATGTCCCTGGGTTGCGAAGGGACTTGATTTCTGTTGGTGCTTTGTCGAAGCATGGTTATAGTTTCTCGGGAAGAGATGGAGGAATTCGAGTGTGCAAGGGATCTTCGGTTATGATGAAGGATAAATTACAGAATGACATTTACACCTTGATTGGCAATTCGATTGTTGCTAATGGTTTAAAGACTGTTGTGAGTTCTGCTGAAAAACGAGTGGAGTTTGTGATCAAGACTCTGAAACAGACAAAGATTGATCAGGTTGATTCACGAGGGCTAACAACAAATGAACCAGTGCATGGTAATTGTGTGGTGATTTTCAAAAGCAGTCACCGGAAGACACAGGAAATATGCGGAGTGTTGTATTGTTAGGAGTGGATAGAAAGCTAGCTAGTGATGACAAGTCCGGGTTGAACTTGGTTTATTATTGCATGACTTGAGGCCCTTCGGGGTGGTGTGGCAGATGAGTAATTTGAGATTCAGAGTTGAACGGGAAAGAAACTTCACTCCAAGGTGGAGAATTGTTGAGATTGGAGTGAATTTCTTCATCAAGATTGAAGTCAAAACCTTATGAGAAGTGATACAAGCCAAATAAGGACGAATTTGTGAAGAAAAAGAGTTGTTGGATGGACATAGGGAGCTACACGGGCGTGTGATTGACCGTGTGATGCACTGGAGCCAGAAGAGACAA
>CAODLS010255976.1:0-23915 GCA_948243855.1 Flueggea neowawraea
AGAGGCGTCACAAAAAAAGTGAGTTGTACTACCTGACAAATGACAGACACTCCTTGTTATTTGAAATTTTGAATATCCTCTGACATAGTCATGAAGAAGATCAAAGACATAACCATTGAAGAATCGACTACGTACGCAGCACTGAGTACAGCGCACACAACATTCAAGCCCTGCGTACACAGATAAAAGTACTATACACGTAGTTACTTCTTGATATAAAGCAGTGGGTACTGGAACTTGGCCTATGCACACAGAAGGAATATCGTTGCACGTAGTACTCTGATAAAACCATGAACTATGTACACAATACACATGGTATGCACGTAGCAAGGACTGACGTCATTAATCTCACCATTTTGCAACTCTCTCACAATGGCTGTTTTGGTATCTACAACGACTAGTTTTTGAGGAATACCTATAAATAGACGTTTCAAGTCATAAGGTAAAATAAGAACAATCCTTGAGAGTGCCTAAAGCTTTGAATATCTTCCCATTGCATTTTTATTTTGTTCTTGAACACTTACATACCAACTGAGCTGTTGATTTGCTATTTTATCACTAAGTTGGTTGAACAACACTATCATTTAGTTGAGAATAGTATTCTAATCAAGCTTTGTTTGTAAAGCTTGAGAAAGGAATATGTTTGCTTTGTTTGTTACCTTGAAAAACAAAGGAGTGTGGTTTTTCTTGTTTTGACCAGTAAAAAGCAATGTGTAGAAGGTTGTCTTGTGACCCTAAAAAACAAGAGATTGTATACGGTTTACCTCCACCTGAAAGTGAGAAGTATAGTGAATTCAAACTCTCTAGTGAACTAGATGAGTGGACGTAGGTCAATAAGGACCGAACCACTATAAATATTGGGTTTTGTTTCTCTATCCTTTTATTCCTTTTCTGTTCTTTATTAAGTGGTAGTGTTTTGGATTTAGCTATTGTTTTGATTTGAGAATATTTGCAAAAGTTTTTAAAAGATTCTATTTTTAGCAAGAAATCCAATTCATCCCTTCTTGGATTGCCATATTGAGATTTCAAAGAGCATGGGAATTTTATTGGTCTTGCCATCTCATCTGGGGTTACAACTGATATGGAGTCCTACGAGGTATTAATCATGTTTTTCCATCTCTATTGTCTTAGTAAAGTCTTGAAATCTTATTATATCAATATGAACAGAATGACATGCTCTGACATATCTCGATCAAAATAGACTAATAATAGAATGTATATCCTTTGTAGGAGGAGATCTTTGATACAGTTCTCCTATGCGTGGAGGTGACTTATCTATTGGTTGTTTCACTATTAATTAAGAATCTTAATTTCTTAACACAACCGTTAACATTTAGAATTTTTAGAAGAGATGAAAAAAAATCACATTACAACAGCTAAAGTTAATTAATTTGAACACTTCTGGGATCGAGACTAGACAAAGAGAGCGACAGGTAGAGAGAGTACAGAGAGAGATAGAGCTTTGCAATGAAATACACAAATAGTTAGTATATGGGAAATTAGTTCCGCAAATCTGACATTGTCGCAAATAAAGTTAGATAGTTAGCAATATTGCAAACTTAAATTTATTCCGCCTGATATATTGTGGGCTTGTTTGGGAGGATAGAGAATATAATATATTTGGTAGGTTTTGTAACAATTGGTGATGAGTAAATAGTAAAAAAGTAGAGAGATAATACGTCTTTAATAAAATTAGTTATACAAAACATGTTATATGTTGTCCAAAATATGTTATATGTTATTCTTGTCAAACGAGTCTCTAGACATTTTCCCGTTATTCATTAGCATCTTAGCTCATTGGGAAAATCACACAATTATATAATACGAAAATTAATTTTTAGACCCAGTCCAAACAGTTTACTAGGAATAGAAACACGCTTCAAACTACTGTAAAAAATGACAGATGTATAAAGTCTCCAAAAGTTTTTAATAGTTTACATAATGCAATTAGCAGACAATTATTTTTTCATATAAACGCAATTCAGACAGTCACCAAATGTCTAGGTCTGACACTTTCAAAATAAGTATCGAAAAAGTGGCATTTTTTAACAAAAATTTGAGCATGCTTCATTTGTAAAAATTGAAATTGTGAGGGCCAATTTATCAAATTCGATATTTATTTGGGACACCTAGCATAATTAATTGGGAAGATCACACTTTTATAACAAAATAAAACACTGATTTTGACAAATTTCATTTAAGATTTTAATTTTGAAACATGCCGGAAAAAATAAACTAAATTTGAAAAATACCATATTGGCGAGATTGATTTTTTTTTTGCAAAAAAAAATTCTGGCAAAAAAAAATCTAATTTTCCAAAAGATCTCTAGAGTTCTCCAGAGGTCTCTAGAAGGTCTCCAAAAGGTCTTCATAGATTTTTAAAAGGTCTCCAAAAGATCGTTCACAATTTTTTTTATAACATATGTGATTTTATAAATTTTCAGTATAATAATTTTTTTAAAATTAAACTAAATTATATATATATATATATATTCTCTACAAAATATTTACAAATTTTAACTTAATTTAATGTAAAGAAGTGTTTGAAGGTTTCCATAAAAAATCTTCAAAAGTCTTCAAAAGGTATACAAAAAGTCTTTGAAGGACTTCAAATGTCTTTGAAGTTCTTTAAAACATATACAAAAAAGTCTTATATGGTCTTCAAAAACATCCTGCACAAATCAAACAAACTCAACAAAATCAACCTACACAAAATCAATCATCAACGGAGGTTTTCAAAATCAACTAGTTCAATCAATATTTTTATTTTTTTCTATAAAAAAATAATGTCGCGTCTAGGGTTTTGCTACCCGATCAATTCATCCCTACAAAACCCTAGATCCGCTTCCGCCACCCAATCAAAACAACAAAACAACAATCAAAGAAACATTGCCAAAATTCTCAACAAAATACATAATCACAGCAACAATGAAATCAATATGCAGTGTTCTATAATCAACTCATTTGAATATATAATCAACACATTTATTGCATCACAAGAAAAAAAAAACAATTAAAGATATGTCCCGCCGCCACCCATCCCAACTTCAAACCCTAGTAGCAGCCGTTGTCGCCTTTTCATCCCATCGCCGCCACTGACATTCACCTACAAGGAACACGCAGATGTCGCTACCAGATCGCTGCATCGGTCATGCCGCTCCACGACATTTAGATTTGTCGCTCAACACCGAGCATAAGCAACAAGAGGACTGAGAAAAATGTCAACATTCTCTTTCTCTGTTGGTCATCATCGCTAGCGTCATCCTCTTTCTCTATCGATGGCTCGCCTCACCCTCTTTCTATGACGGTCAAAATTTCACTCTAGTTTCTGGATCAATTCTAGATCTGGTGGTGTAACGGACATGGTGGAAGGAGGAAGAAGAGGAGGAAATGGTGAACAAGGACGGGAGAAAAGGGCAGAGGAAGAAGAAGAGGAAAGGACGGACGAGAGAGTGAACAGCGGCTATGGTTATTTTTGGGAGGGAGAGGAAGAGAGAAACGAGAGAGAGAGAGAGAGGCAGACGAAACATTGGATTGAAATAAGATTTTGACCTTATATATAGAATAGAGATGACATTTTTTAGGTTTAATTTCAAAATTGTGTCACAACTAAGGTTCAGTGTTTTAGAATTTTAAGAACTATGAAATTCGTATTTTTATTTATACAAATATACCGGTCAACATTGTTTTGGACGTAATTAACTCTAATTAATTCTAGCTCATTTACAGCCTTTCTCAAGATGGCTTAACAATTCGGCCCCTTAGTTGAACCTAGCCTAATCCAGCCCGATTCAATGGACCAAAAGTTTAGGCCACGCCCAACCCCTACTGGGTACGAGTCCAACTATGCACAGCGTTTATGGTGTCATATTTGCCATTTAAAGCTTTCATTTTCTGAAAATTCGGACCGTAAAATTTTTCTCTGATTCAAAACCCTATTCTCCACAGGAATCCAATTGCTTGGAGCTGATATACAGCCAATTTTTAGTTACTTCTGCGGTATGGAAATTTAAGGGTTTTGTTAAATGATAGTTACAGGGACCTCGGTTATACCTGGATTCATCTTTGTAAGTTTCTAGTCCTTTCCTTTTGTTAAAGATGCTTGCAGGATTCTGTTATTGCGTAAATATGAAGTGTGTTTTTTCTTTCCTTTAATTATGGGTAGAATCTGAAGTGGGTTTATTGATGTGTTCTATTTTAAATTTGGTTTTCTGATTTTTCATGTTGGATTTAACTTAAAGTTTGATGTTTTTCGCGGTTGCCAGTGAGAAGAAATGGTAAATTTATGCTGCTTTTGTGACTTGTTCGTTTGGAAATGGCCTTCCAAAGTCAGCATTTGTGAATTATTTGTTCAGTTATCCTGAATTGGTATCCGAGATTTAACTGTTGATGCATTTTCCGTTTGCTTCTCATTTTTCTTCACTGCCTTTTTTTAGTTGACCGTTTTGCGTTGACAGACTGTTGGTTTGGTTCTACTTTTCAGTGTTTTAGCTATTTGAATTCCAAATGGAAATATAACTTCAAATTTTGTGTTCTTTGACTATTGGATCAAGTCAAATTACAAACATGGAAACTGCTTAACCAGATTAATTCAAATTGTTGAATTGAGTTGCATGGCTTTGTAATATGAGCAACATGCAAGAAACATGAAAGTGCGGCTTCATTTTCTATACAATTGTGTAAATGCTGCAGCGTTTATATTATTCATGTGACATGTGGTGACTGGTGATCATGTTCCATTGTAGTAATATATAAACTTTTGGGTATAGATGATATTATAAATCGACAGTTGTGCGTTTTATTGTAAATTTATAATGGTTTGGAATCTGAAGTATTTGAAAAATTATTAGGTGTCATTTTGGTGTCCATCTTTGTGGTTTATGGTAGGAAATGGTGTTTTAAGGTGCTTTAAATTTCTGTCTTCAAATGATTCCTTGTGGAATGTAAAGTATCAGAAAGTAATTAGGTATCACTGACTTCTTACGAGATTGAAGGCCTGTGTTAAATATGACATGCTGTATCATTGGATTTTATATAGTCTTTGATCAATGGATGCAGGATTCTAGTTTTATTGATGAAAGGCTGAGAGCAGACTGTATGTTGGTAATCTTGACTTGAGAATAACAGAGTAAGAAAAAACATCATGGTTGATTTGTTGTTCATATATATATACTAAAATTCTGCTTCATATTTGTATATGATATACTTTGCTAATGTTTTTTCAGGGCTGCTCTAATTAAAATGTTTTCTCCTTATGGGAAGATTGTTTCTGAGGACTTCTTGTGGCATACACGGGGTCCCAAACGTGGAGAGCCACGAGGCTTTGCTTTTATCCAGTTTAGCACTAAAGAGGTAAGTTGTCCGCTTATTGTGTTAATCTATTTTGGCAAAATCCTGATTTCCGCATTTAAAGTGAGTATGCAGGAAGCTAAATTGGCAAAGGAAAAGATGCATGGGAGATTGGCTTGTGGCCGCCCTCTTGTTGTCCATCTTGCTAGTGAGAAATATTTGGAGGAAGCAGCTCAGAATTCTTCTAAATCAGTGGGTGAGGCAAGTAAAACTAGCATTTCGGATGGCACCTCGGGTCAGATGAATCGCAGTGCCAAGATAGCGGCAATAAAGAACAAATTGAGAACCCTGGAAGAAGAGAGCTCTAGTGTGAAGAAGCAGAAACAAAGCTAGCTACAGCATATTTTGAGAGATGCAATAGTATTCCTGACCCTTCGAAGTTCAGTCACTCTGAAGTCCACCTAATATTCAAACACTTTGTAGTAGGTTCGGTTTATGACAAGATTGACATTGATATGTTGTTGCATGAGACTATCGTTGCATCTGGTTTCAATCTCCTGTAACAAAGTTGTTAGCCCAAGGACAGGGAAAAGATATCGTGTCCAGAATACGACGTGTTTTCCTAGAGCTAGATCTATGTGAGTATGGAGGATATATGACCCAGAAATTGACAAAGATTAGTTGATGATGCATACTAAAGTTATGGGATATGATTAGTAATGAGGTATGATCAGATGTTTGTACTCCTTTTGTCATCCTTTTCATTTTCAACGTATATAGAGATAACATGCCTCACAGACCAAATGGAAATATTTGAAATTCACATTACTTCACTTATTTCATGTCTTGAATTCAAATCTCATTATCTTAGATATAAGATAAGTGCTTAACCCAACTTGATTTCGTTATTTATTCGTTTGAAAGTTGAAAAATGAACTCATTGCCAATAATAGTAAAGGCTAATCAAGATCCGACATTTATCAATTGAATATTTCTTGTTCAGATATTGGATGGTGGGCATTTCAGCTCATTTTTATGAGGGAATTTCACAGAATAGCATTTTACAAACCTTCAATTTTCAACTATAATAGATTGTTCATTCTATTTCTAAATTTACTAGATTTGTGTAACTGCTACCAAAAATTGACACCCTTTTTTCTACAAATTTCTCCCCCATCTCTGCAATTTCTCATTTCTCTCAATGTCTATCTCTGTTCATTTTTCTCTTTCTGCTCTCTCTCTCTCTCTCTCTCTCTCTCTCATTCTGCCTCTCTCTTCCCCCACTTCGACATTTGCATGGCGGTCTCATCGCGAATCAGAAGAGGAGATTCTCTCTATCTCTCCGTCAAGTCGCGAAGAGATGTCTAGTGTAGAAGCAAAGAGACATGGACTCGACGGATTTAATGGCGGATCTATTTGAGGAGGCAATGGCATGTGTCATGTTCTGTCAACGTGGCAGCCTACATAGCGCCACGTGTACTGAGACGTGTCCCGGTCACCATTTTCCGTTCATTCAATTGAAGATTTTGATCTTGCTGGAAATTTATTATAACCGAAGTGATCGTTCTAAAAAAATTTCTGTGACTTTTAGGAAAAAAATTGAAAACTTTTGTGACAATCGATGTTATTAACCCTAAATATATGTGCATATCAACTAAACTACTCCAACTGTGCTGTGGGGTTGTTAACAATGATTCAAAAGGTTATATAACATGGTAGTAAGGAACATGTTCCCTTCCCTTGTTCAGGTTGATAGAAATCTGTTGATAATCGAATTAGAGGATGACTTGTACTCTGTAATTTTTATTTTGAGATATTTCATTTGCCAGTTTCATCATTTGAATTTGCAGATTAATCAGAACCATATCATATTCTCCATAGATGCTGCATGTACTTCTGAATGTACTCCACCTAAATAGTCAATAGTACTTGCACGAACATGAATAAAGTCAACTGTACTTCTACCTATATGTTTGATACAGATAATAAACATAGAGTTCCACAAAATGTAATGCAAGCGATTGCATTTCCATTATTAATCTACGACATATTTTAAAATATTGGTATTAGAGTCGTCTATAGAAAACCATAACATGATTTCAAATCTCAAGTTAAATGAGAAGCTAAAGGTTAAAAGTAATCAGGATGACACCCCTTTTTTTTATATTTTGCTTTAAAAGAGAATGAGGTCATAGAACATAATTAGCTGTCTTAAGACTATAATTAGAGTCACAAAGAAGTATGATTTACCTTTCCATTCCTTAATTTTATCTTAAAAAATCTTATCAGTATAACCAAATGACAGGGACTTCGGCTGGATTTCATACTTTAATGCACATTATAATAGTAAATCAGTTTGAGATGTCCCATTCATTTTGGTGTAATTTAAACAAGGAATTTATATACAAAGGCAAATTCTGCTTCACTCTGCATCTAAGCCAACTTATATGGGGCAACATAGCTTGTGTATATATATTAAATGATTTGACTTGGAATATTAAAGCCCTTTTCATTGCAATTGTGTGGCAATGGAATTATGTCATCGTTTCTTCAAATGGTTGCATATCTAGCAATGCATGAATCTTGTTGTTTCTTTCTAAGTTTACTTTATAACCGGCAAAATGCAACTTCACCACACACAATTGCTTGTAGAAACATGGATTTGAAAACACAAAAAGGAAAATGTCAATGATATTTATGAAGAAAATTATTGTTTCTATTCATATTTTAATCAACAGCTTATTGGTCAAATAATTCAAATATAAATATAATTAAATTTTTTCATCGATATCGGCATTGTATATATAAGGTAACCGATTTTCTTATTATTATTATATAACGAAAATGTTTGTTAAAAATAGAGGCATAATATTGCATAAACATAAATCAATTTATAGGAACTTGTGTTTGTTTACAAAGACGTGTGGGTCTCTCTAACTTTATCGCTTTGCTCAATCTACTTCAAATAAATAAGTTATACAATCTATTTCTATTCAATCTACTTATACGATCTGTGTTAAATGTTCACAATCGAATTATTAAAATATTAAGGGAAAACAAGCCAATTTTGGTTGAAGTTATAAGTTGTTGGGAACTCTTAGCTTGATATAGACAACTAAAAATCAAAGATATATAAAAATTCCAAGCATATATATAAGGACTTATCAAAGAAAAGCTATATATAAGGGCCTTCTTTCATATCATTACTGCATAGAGTGAAGAAAATGAGGAACGTCACAGCCTTGAAGCTAATCTTCCTAGTTGTGTTTCTTGGATGGCTTATGATTTGGGTTATGTTACCAACAAAGCTTTACAAGAACACATGGACACCTAAACTAAGTAGTCAACTCAATTCCACATATTTTGCAGAACAAGGTTGGATACCAATATGTCTCTCACCATCTTCTAATTTGATTCCCATACGTTAACTTTTCTTTTTTCTTTTTTTTTTTATAAATTTTCTCTTACCAAGAATCAGATCTCTTAGTACTAGAAACAACTCTAATATAGCATGTTATTTCCATACATTAACTTATGCTAATTGATTCCTTTTCATACTGATTATTACAGGAACAAATCTTCTTCTCTTTTCGTTTCCGATGATGTTCATAGCTGCTTTGGCATGTGTTTATCTCCAGTATTCCCAGAAACAGAAACTACTGAAGCCAGGTTCCTTCGAAAGGTTTGTCTTTTCTTTGTACTTTGTCTTAATTTTCTTTCATTTGATAATTCTTGTGAATATATATATGAACTAAACTAAATGTTGCAGTATGGTTATAAGCAAATTGTCCTCATTAAGACGCCCGATGCTGGTGATGGCTCCACTGGGCATTGTTACTGCACTAGAGCTTATTTTTGCAGTCATGTTCATTGCACTCTTAGTGTGGTCTCTCGCCAATTACTTGTACGTCAGTTTTGGTCATCTTCACATGCACAAAGAAGGTGAAAAAGTGTAAGTAGATAACATAAACTATCCCTTTGTTTTCTAGATCTCCTTCCCAACAACGATGGTTTCATAAATCAAATTTCAAATTTTAGGTTTTTTTTGGACAAACATAAGATTTAACGAATACCAAATAACATATAATGAATAATAATTTTTTTAGTGATAAAATGAAAAGTAGAAAGAGTAATACGACACGTAAGAGAATAAATGTTGAATACTAAATATTTTATGCTGAAAACATGTTGCTATTTACAAGCAAAATCTTTGGTTCGAAGTATTTTTCAAGATTAAAATTGTCAACTACTATGAATTTTTGTGACTACATGAATAGGTGGGAAGCTAAATTTCGGAGTGTGTCATTGAGGCTTGGATATATTGGGAACATTTGCTGGGCATTTTTGTTCTTTCCAGTGACAAGAGGATCTTCAATTTTGCCTCTTGTTGGTCTCACTTCTGAGTCGAGTATAAAGTATCATATTTGGCTTGGACACACCTCAATGGTTCTCTTTTTTGCCCATAACATTGGATTTATCATTTATTGGGCCGATCAATTGATTCAGGTAACCAACTTAATTATTACAATTCTCCTAGAAAACTGGCTAGCTACTTACACCTATATATGAAAAAGAAAATCAAAATTCTTAAATATTTTTAACGTTTTTAAAATAAAAAAATTATTATTTTATTATATATATATATATATATATATGTGTGTGTGTGTGTGTGTGGGTATTATTTTGCTATCACTTATATAGGTCCCCTCCTTTTATGTGGTCTAATTCTTTTAACCTATGGTGGCTTCGTTTTCTTTTTATGGGATCAAAAGATGTGGAATCAAATCAACTTTTGTGTGATTAGAATTGTGTCATTTTGGATTGGAAACGAAAATCCCTTTTCAATTATTTGAAAGTTGATTAATACTATGCATGAAAAGAAAAATACACATATATAGCATGAGAAAGAAAGTTAAAGAAATAGTACAAAAAAAGATGATGAAAGAAAGTGAGAGGCCATTTTCTTCGATGAGTCTCTCATGCATGTGATGAGACTTTTCCTAGATTTTTGTCCTGCAAGTACTTAACTTATACCCTTTCATTCCACTCCAAAAAGAACCGATCAAAATCGAAGTGGAAGTTTCTTTCTATCAGATTTTCCTTGATTTCTACCCATATGACTGTTTAGCATACTTCCATTGGGTTTACATCAGTGGTAGAGTCAGAAAATCGTAAAAAAATAACAATTTAAAAAAAATAGACAGAAGATGCAATTTTGCTATATTATTTAGTTTATTTTGAACATTTTTTAATATAAAAATTCAGACAAATAATTATACAAACTACTAATTTAATAAATTTCAAAATATTTATTTCAAATAAATAGAGTAAAAATATATTGATATATTGATGGATTTGTATAACTAGGAGCCGAATTCGGGGTGGTGGGGTGTGCGGCCGCTCACTCTTGTAACCGGCAAAATTCTACCACCCATTGTTGCTTCCATGACAAATAGAAAAAGTTCTTTTGAAAAATTAAAAATGTATAACTATAACTAGTAACATATTGATGTGTTAAGAAGCTGTGGATTCGATTCTAAATAAAAACAACTAAAATGACGTTTTTAATAAAAAAGTATTTACTGATCATAAAAATGCTAAAAAAACAAACATGTCCATTTTTTCTGCTTATCTGTAGTGTAAATTCCCCAATTTCTATTTATTTTTAACCAAACAGAGCCAAATCTCTTTGCTCAAGCATAAATATATAATATATTACGCTTTTAACACACAACTCATTCAGTTGCCAGCACAAAAATAAAAGTTCCTTACATATTATTTATAATATCAGTTAATGATACAAAAAATAACCATATTTATTTGGACTATTCAAATACTAATAAATAGTTCTTTTATAAGTAATATTCCTTGAAATTTAATTCTTCTAAACTCATAATATTTTGGACCAATATGTAGTTACATTTGAATAAGAATATTTATTTTCTACATATAGATAAATATACCTAAATATCGTCAAGAAGAAAAAGAAAAAACCAAAATAAGAAAAATATATATGTTTTTTTTCTATCATTAAGTAGAGTAGACATTATTTCTTTTTTTTTTTAAGAAACACAATAGTAAAAAATCAAGTCCAATATGTTGCCAACGGCTTCTTACACTGCATTTGCATATACAGGGTCAAGTTGAGCCCCTACTTGCCCAGTCCTTCAAATTTATTATTTTTTCTATTTAAGTCTTTATAGCTTTAAAATTAGTTAAATTAGTCCCTACAATTAAATAAAACTCAATTTAAAACTACAATTAGAAACACTAAATTTAATATCATTCAATTACTTTGTGTTAATACTAACCAATTTTAAATTGATTAATGTTTAAAATCTAGTTCTTCTATTGCTTCGAAAATAAATTTTTATCGTACATATATCGTCAACACATGCTTGATATAAATGCTGGCTCTGCCACTGTATGTTTATTAACTCTTTTTTTTTTCAATTTATTCAGATATATTTGATATCTAACTAGTATTATTGTTGACATATTATATTTATAAATGAACAATGATTGATTTTAGAGAAAATACGTAAATGCAGATGCTAGAATGGAGCAAAACATGGGTGTCAAATGTAGCTGGAGAAATAGCAATTGTGTTTGCAATAGCAATGTGGGTTACAAGCTTGCCTCGGATCAGGCGTAAAATGTTCGAAGTTTTCTTCTACACTCACTATCTCTACATTCTTTACATCATCTTCTATGTATTGCACGTCGGTGCTGCTTACTTCTGCCTCATCCTTCCTAATATTTTCCTCTTCATCATCGACCGTTACTTGAGGTTCTTACAGTCTCGCCACCGTGCGAGGTTGCAGTCTGCCCGCTTGCTGCCTTGCGGCTCTGTTGAACTCAACTTCTCCAAGAGTCCAGGTGATGAAAACAACATCTTTACTAGTTAGAACTTCCAGGAGTTCTTTTCCACCTTATTTATGAGAAGTTAAATTCTAAAATTTTACGATTGATGATTGATATAAACCTAACTACTTGAGTTAATTTCAAAATTAATTTAGTTAGTTCTAAATAATAAATAGTTCTTTCCCTTATAAGAAAGAACTATTCCCTCCTTTATACTTTTGTTTGATTTATTAATAAAATATTGAATTAATAAGTTGAATAAAGATGCAGTTTCAAATTTCGAGACAAATTAAAATAAATAATTGAATAAATAATAATATTATATGGAGCATATAAAGATAGTGTTGGACATGTTCCAATTTTTATCCGTTATTATATCGAGACAATATGCTAGATCAATATAGTAATGATCAAAGTTAATGGAGTCTGACGGATGACATTTTTAAAAGAGAAAAAGTTTATTTTTAAAAATAATTAAAAGTTTATGACAAATAAAAGAATTTGACCAAACTTCATTTTTTTAAAAAATAAATAAGTCTTTAAATAAATTTTAATATTTCTACAATTTAGAGCTATACATACGAATAATAATGTCGTTCACATGCATTATTGTTCACAGTTTCTTTGGCTTTCTATTTCAGGACTGTATTACAGTCCAACAAGCTTACTATTTTTGAACGTGCCAAGCATTTCGAAGCTGCAATGGCACCCTTTCACCATTTCATCCAATTGCAATCTAGAGCCAGACAGGCTTAGCGTAGTCATCAAAACACAAGGAAGTTGGTCTCAAAAGCTTTTCCAAAAGATTTCATCTGGTGCGGATCGTCTTGACGTCTCAGTTGAAGGACCTTATGGACCTATTTCTTCTAATTTTTGAGGTCAGTCTTCTATTCTATCTAGGAGGAACAAGGGTAACTTAAAACATTTTCACTACATATTCATTCAGTGACAATTTTTGACACAATTACGTATATCACTAAGTACATAATATGACACAATACAATTGACACGGAAATACTTTTGTTATGTTTATATCACATCTAATTGCATAAATATACAAACGAACCTCACACGATTATAACATGTAAATAAAAATTATCCCTAATATTTACTTTCACTTGAATTGTGCAGGCATGAGTTATTGGTGATGGTAAGTGGAGGCAGTGGCATAACTCCCCTTATATCCATCATTCGTGAAATCATTTTCCAAAGCACAAACTCCAACTGCAAACTTCCACAAGTTCTCCTGGTTTGTGCATTCAAGAACTCAGCTGATCTTGCCATGCTAGATCTCTTGCTTCCCATCAATGGTACACCAACCACAACTCCGCAATTGCAGCTGCGAATCGAAGCATATATCACCGGCGAAAAAGAACAACCTGCTTCACCAATCCAGGAGCTCATCCACACCACATGGTTCAAGCCAAGTCCTTCAGACTTGCCCGTTTCAGCAGCTCTAGGACCCAACAATTGGCTCTGGCTTGGTGCCATTATCGCCTCATCATTTGTTATGTTCCTCCTGGTGGTGGGGCTTGTCACTCGTTACTACATTTTCCCTATAGATCACAACACTAATAAGATATACCATTTTTCGTATTTTGTACTCTGGGATATGTTTTTGGTCTGTGCTTGCGTATTTGCAGCATCCAGTGTAGCTTTTCTCTTGAGCAAGAAAGAAAATGCCATGGAAGGCAAGCAAATTCAGAACCTGGAAGTTCCAACTCCAACCGCGTCACCAGGTTCTTGGTTTTACAGCGCTGGCAGAGAGCTGGAAAGTCTTCCCCATCAATTCCTTGTTAAGGCTACCAAAGTGCAGTTCGGATCAAGACCTGACCTCAAGAGTAACTGATCAGAACTCAAATTTTACACAAACAAACATGTTATATTTAGATTAAAAATCACTGTAAAACTGACTAGGAGTTATAAGCTAAATTTTGACAAGGAATAGTAACTCTAGCTGTTGACACTTCAGGAATTCTGTTTGGGTGCAAAGAATCGGATGTTGGAGTGTTCGCTTGTGGACCAAAGACACTGCGACATGAGGTGGCCAAGATTTGTGCCTCTGGCCTGGAGAAAAACTTGCACTTCGAGTCCATCAGCTTCAACTGGTGATGCCAGTTATTTACTTGGTATTAGAAAAATGTTACTTCTTGTCTCAAGTTCCTCCAAATCAAAACAAGTCCAACTCCACTTTGCATTTACTAGTATTAAAGTTTAAAAATACAGTGTACTTCCTTTGTGAATATATGCAAAAGCACGAAAGATGTTTGATCAAAATTGCAGCTAGCCATCAATTTTTCCTGTGTTGATTGTTAAATATGTTCCACCGAATGGGCATGCCTAATCACGGGACAGGCTGCCAGTTCAGAAATCTTCTGAAGAGAAATTGATCGACATAGAAGAATATGAATGTGCACATAAAATCTTGAAATTTCACATGAGTTTTAAAACAGTCACACCAAAAGCAATGCCAGGAAAGTGGCAATAGCGATTCCAAAGATGCCAGCGAGAATACCAGGAATAACCAAGGAATTCCAACCTTTGGCTGTGGCCATCCCACATGCAGTTGTGGGGCCTCCAACATTGGCATTTGATGCTATAAGCAAAAGCTTTAAGTCAAAGAGAAACAGCTTTCCCATCCGAAGAATTACAATCAGATGGACTGCAATCTGGACGAGAGAAAACATGAAAATGCTAGGCGCTGTTGTGATAACATTCCATATGTTTCCACTTGCACCCACTACAGTAAAGAATACCTGTTTCACAGAGCAAAAACAAAGGAAAAATTTTAAGAAAAAAACATTTTATATCTCACAATCCAAAAGCAAGAACATCCTCTATGGACAATTGTCCTAACAAGTCAAAAGATGAGGAAAAGAGTTCAATGAGAGCTAAAAATAATTTAGACAGCATTTCACTTTCTTTAGAGTGAAGCAAACTGGAAAATTAGATAGGCTACTCCGGGGTAAAACTCAGCACACCTGCATTAGAATCAAAGCCAGAGCTTCACCAGATGGTGCAAGCTGATCAAACTGGGCTGGAAATATAGTAGCTAGGATAACGACAATAGCCGTTATAGCTGGCAGACTACCTCCTTGAATTCCTAAAGATTTTGTGAGATAAGCACCAGCCTTGCAGATAGCTAAAGACACAGCAAGTGCAGTACCCATCTGGAAAACAGGAAGCTTGTTTCCGGGCTCAACTCCGCTATCAATTCCTTGATCTGCAGAGCATGGTCAATTAACCACAGTTCATGATTATTGAAGCGTTGATGTTATCATAAGAGAAAGCGTTAGTAACTTATTCCACAATGGAGAAAAATTCTTTGGGACGTGAAATGCTTACTAAGCACAGTATCACCTAATTGAAAAGGCAGTACAGATTTATACAAAGGTAGAGTTGTTCATACCACTGGATGATGTTGAAGGCTCAGGAGGTACTTTAGATGCTAACGCAAACAATGTCGTAAAATACACCGCACAAATAACATTATCTGCAGCTAGACCGGATGCTAAAACAGACGAAGACACACCAAGAGCATCGCTAATTGCAACGTAATTCACAGCTGCACATTGTCAAATCAAAACAAGCAACATAAAAAGATCTATATCAGTTATCACAATATGTTTTTCCAAAAAGAAACATTGTTTTCAATCATCAAAAAGCAAACTACCTCCACCAATATGTCTACCCATGAGAGTAGCTGATATTTTCCAACTATCCTGACCAAGAGCTCGCATCGGTACCAGAAGGTATGCCACCACAGTTCCAATTGTCGTTGTAACTGTCGCATTATATCAAATCAAATAAAAGTGATCATTCCAAGTCATCAAGTCTCAAAAATCATAGCAACTAACTGCTACGTCATGACTAGTTGATTCAATGTCTCTTCTCGGCCTCTTGACTCTTCTATTTAATTTACCCATTTTTCTTTTCCGTGATTTGGTATTTTTAGTTGTATGTAATGCAGACTTATTGTTGTTTTCTTTATTATTGATCGATGGGAATTTTCTTGTTAATATCCTATAAATCAATTGAAACCTCAGATTCATACTAGAACCACGATGATTCAATAAAACCTTCAAACAAAACCCAATGATTCCCTGAGTAAGAACCGTTGTTTCATCACTTATTTAATATAATGACTAAAAATCCAAAGAAAGGAGAAAGGTTTATCTTTTAATCAAAATAAGCATAGACAAAGAGTTTGAAAGAAAAAAAATCTTTCAATTTATACTTCCTAACTATTTGAAATTTTTTGTAGTCCGGGAAAAATAACATTCAACATACACTTACAACAAATGTCAAATAAGAGAACTTTCTTCGAATCCGAAGCACTGCAAAAGCAAAACATGGAAATTTCAATCTGCTAATTACCTGATCCTATCAAGATGTGTCCCAGTGGACTGAACAACCCGACCCAAGTCCGCCCTAAACAGCAGCAAAGGAACCGCCAAAGGGAGCAGAAACTCCAGAACAACAGAATAAGCAGGAGACTCGCATGGTATTACTCCCAAATTGCTGGCTGCTAATCCAACCAAAGTGCTCACCAACGCCCCGCTCAACGCGCTCCCAATCTTCGTCCTCCCCGACCTTAAAAAATCCAATCATAAGTAAATCATAATCTTAATTCAGTTTATTTCACCATTTTCAGAGCTCAATCGACTCACCATTTCAGAAATTAACATTGCAGTAGTTTGACTTTTCGAATCATAAAAATGTCTAAATTTAAAATCAAGACGATCAGCTTAAATTTCCGAACTTCTCTAACTAAACTAGTTCACTGCATGAAGTCAAAACGCAACCAAAAAGATTCTATTAGTTATGAACTACCAGATACCGAAAGCGCCGGTGGCGAAGAGAGCAGTCCAGATGCCCCCAGAGTTCGTGAGGCGAGATCAGAGGGGAGTTAACATGAACAAGGCCGGATCTGACGGACACGTGTCGGTTGGGGTTTTTTATCGGAGGGGAAGGGAAGAGTTGGGTTTTGCTATGAAGTGGAGAAAGAAGCATCGGTAGTGGTAAGTGTGGGTGGGGAGTAAATGGTGACAAGGAGATGAGGTTTTGGCGGGAATGTGGTGGTAAGTGGGAGCTTCCTTTGGTGAGGGGAGAGGGAGAGATGCGCAGTTTCAATGCCATTTTTATTGAGCAGTGATTGTTGTTAACGAGGATGTCTGAGCTTCAGTTAAGTTCCGATGATTGGAGGTTTCGGGGAGTGAGTGTCGGAGAGAGAGTGACATTGTCAATGGTTGTTTTGAGTTTTCTTCTACAGGCTGATATTTTCTCGAACCATTTTAAAAAAGTTCATAAGAGAGATTGACATAGTTAATCGTCATTCAAGTGGTTGAGAACTGCTTGAGGAGCAAACTCTATAGCAATAGAGTGTAAAACCACTAAGCACCGTAAGACCAAAAAAATCCTCAGTGAATGAACTTGGCATTAGAAAGAGTTTTGTGAGAAAACTATATAGAGGATAAAACATGAAGTAGTTACGAATGAGGTTGCTGAAAAAGATCTCAGGAAGACTAAACTTAAAATGGAAGATATGGGCCATGGCATAATTGTTCACTTGCTCATGAGTTTCCACAGGACCAGAGTGAGAAGGAAAATTTATTTTCTCCATTGCCACCAAGTAATTTAAACTAGAGGGACTTGCCATAAAGATTTTCTTGTAGACTATGTGATAATATTTTTATGCATCAAAAAATTGACCTCTAGTATGGCCATAGTATTCCCATTAACCCTTGTCATCTTTTTCCAAGAGCACTGCTCCCAAAAACTCATAGTTGGCATTTGTCCGTAGGATTTCTATGCTAGGAATCTTTAAAGGTGGTGGCTTTTTGCAAAGTTTTTTTTTTAAATTTTTGGACACATGTTGTCTGCTTCAGACCCCAAGGTGGGACGTTTTTCTTTAATATTTTTGACAGTGCACTAGTGTGTCAGGCAACACATGGTAAAAACAATTCTGACATAATTGACTATGCTATGAAAAGATTAGATCTCTTTTCTAGAAAGATTTTCTTCAGGAAATTTGGCTAACCCTTCGACTAAATGCGGTCCAATCTGATAATGTTCATATTCAAAAGTAGAGCCAATATGCTAAATCTTGGGCTGAACTAGAACACTCTTCCTTTCGGACAACATGATTTCGTGTTGATTTGTCAATTTGAAAAATTACTGAAGTAGGGCTTGATGAGAATTTTGATCTCTGGAGAACAGGAGAATATCATTAATGTACACTAAGGCTGGATACAAAATGGGCTCAAAACTTTGGAGCATAGCTTTTTGGAATAATGACGGGGCGACTTTGAGACCAAAAGGCATAACCTTCCACTGATAATGGGATGTAGGAATACAAAAATGTGGTCTTAGGCCTATCTTCTAGATGGACTCCTAGTTGCCAGAAACTTGCTTTGAGATCAAACTTGGAAAACGCTTTTGCTTTCTAGAGGTGAACATGCAAATATTGAATTTTTGGAAGAGGGAATTTATCATCTTTGATAAAAACATTAAGAGGCTTGTAATCAATGACAATGCTTTTCTTTCCTCTGATATGTTCACTCCTTTTGTTGACATAGAACGCTTGACATGCCCTTTCACTGGTGGTTGATTCAATCAATCATTGTTGTAGCAATTGAGAACATTCTTCTTTTGCCAAAGCTAGGTCTATTGGTGCCATGCTTGGATGAGATGCCTTGGTTGGATTGACATGTTCATTCCTTTTGAATGGCAATTTGACAAAAAATTATGGATTCTTCCAAAGAGGCAACAGATGAGTAAAGCATGCATGGCTCTTTGAGAATAAATGATTATATTGGGACACCAATGGATGTTCAAAATTTTCAGCAATGAACAGAGTTTGGATCCCTATAAATGGCTTGAATTGCTTTCAAAAATACAATCATGTTCTGCTCAGACGTAATTGCTCCAATTGATTGAGAACATCAAAACCAATAACAACATCCTTTCCTAAGAGGTCTGTACCAATAGCCTTCTAACAAATAGTGGATCCTAGGGAAATCCTAATACCAATGGCTATTTAGAGACATACTTTATTATGAACACCTTTTTGCTACCAGTAACAAAGTGATTTGGTTGTTCTTTCCAAAATCCTAGGAGAATTTATGGATTGATAATTGTCTGGGTTGCTCATGTGTCTGAATCTAATTACTTTGACATGAATGTCATATTTGGATTTGAGGAGTTTAATCTCAACATGAGGCACATGGAATATCTAAGCTGAAAGACAAGGAATGACGCATATGTTTCATGGTAATGCATTGAGACTGAGCCATCTGAATCATAAGATTCTGAATCTGAAGACAATATTGTAAAAACAACATTCTCTGGATCACTTAAACTATTTTGTTCTGAAAATACAAACTCTAGATCTTGCTTAGGATCATATGGTGAGATCTTCATAACATGCTCAATAAGCTTTGTAGATTTCTCTTTTTTAGGGCATTTTTTGTGAAATGCCCATTCGACCACAAATAAAACAATGATCAGATTTCTTTTTGGAGGTCTTCTTTTTGAAGAAACAAAAAACCTTTCTTCTTCCTTCCTCTGGAAACAAACTTCTTTTTCCCTTGTGTTTGAAAACAGCTTATTTAAGTATTTCTTTCAGTGCTACTTCTTTTTTCCATTCCTATAATCACAATTCTTGTTTTTAACTAGCTCAACAAGAAAACCATTACCCACTTGTTTTTCAAAGGTACCAAACAAGCAAACCTATTCTATCCACAAGCTTTACAACCAAAGCTTGATTACACAAGGTTTAATAGAATGAGAATGATATTCTCACATCAAATCTTAAAGCAAATAACAACACAAAAACTTAGTATGGTGTAAGAACTAGAAAACACTTGGAGAGAGAAAGTTAAGAATGAAATTTGCAAAGCTTGGGCACACTCTAAAAAAATTTCTCTACTTCCCTCATGACTGATGAAGTCTATTTATAGCTGCTCTCAGAGAAATAGCCGTTGTGAGATAGCTGCAACTTGTTAAAATTGTTGACCTCAGTTCTTACTACGCATATACTATACGTAGTGCGTGCGTAGTGTCCATTTCCATTAGAGTATTACCGTTGCGATCCCTCTTCTGATGCATAATATGAAGCCTAGTATCCACTCTTTGATTAAATAAAAAACCAGATATATACTGTGTGCGTAGCACTTGTACTGAGGCCGTAATACTTCAGTTTTGAGTGCATTGCACCTTCTTCTACTGGCATAAATGGACCTCCAAGATTACACCTTTGATTTGTAACGTGATTACATCATATGATATCAGGGAATATTCAAATTTGAAATTTTCGATGAGCGTCTCAGATTTGTCTCATAGTCCAGTTCATCCAGTTCTACTTGCGTAGCACAAGTTCTACGTGCGTAGAACGTGATCTTCTGATGTAATCTGATCTGCCAGCAAATATTCTATTTTTGAATGTTTGACACAACATAACATAATTTCTTGTTTGCTGGAAACCGCCTGTCATACCCATCTACGCACATAATATCTCTTACTACGTGCATAGTAAGAGTCTTCTTCAGAATGTACCTCTCTCCTTCTACGTGCATATTTCTTTCCAGTTTGGACTCAAGACTTGTCTATGAGCATATTATGTCACCTGAATCATTTTCCTCTTTACTACGTCGATTCCATTTGGTATAATGCGCACAATAGAGAATTGGACCATTCTGTCTTCTGATGTACAAGGTACTGCATGCATAGTATGTGGTATTACGATTATTGTATCCATTCTGAAACACTTCAGAATTATTTTATCTTTATCAAAGTGCACAACTTAACTTTTTCAATTTTTTTGTTAAATCATCAAAACTTACAGGGAATTTTCAAATAGACCAAACTTGGTTCAACAATAGCAAAAGAGTTCAAAATGAAAAAGGCTACACCATTACCTCCATTAGGAGTGATAGAGGTGAAGAATTCTCATGTGAGCCATTTGAATCCTATTGTAAGGAGCATGGTATTTTGCATAATTTTTCTGCTCCAATGACACCTCAACAAAATGGAGTTGTTGAGATGAAAAATAGGACTTTGCAAGAAATAGAAGGACAATGTTAAATGAGAACAATTTGCAAAAGTATTTTTAGGTTGAGGCTGTAAATACAGCATGTTATGTAGTGAATAAGGCTCATATTCGTTCCATACTAAAAACGAATCCTTATGAGTTGTGGAAGGGTAGATTGCCCAATATATCTTATTTTCATACTGTTGGTTGCAAATGTTTTGTACACAATAATGGAAAGGAAGCCCTAGGAAAGTTTGATGCTAAATCTGACGAGGATATTTTCTTTGGTTATTCATCAATTAGTAAGGCATATAGAGTCTTTAACAAAAGACTTGAGAAAATTGAAGAATCAATTCATGTCAGTTTTGATGAAACTAACCATCTTTCTTCTAGAATTATTGATGATGATGATGCAGATGCTAGAAGCAAATTTGAAAATCTAAAATTGAATGACAAATATGATTCAACAAAGCAAGGCAAAGATGATCAAAAAATTGAACAATCAAAAGAGTTGCGAAATGAGTGGAGATATGCTAGAGATCACCCCAAAGAGCTTATTATTGGTGATACTACAAAAGGATTAGTCACAAGATCAACTCTCAAGCATATTGTAAACTTTGCTTTCATCTCCAAAATAGTCCCCAAGAATGTGAATGATGCTTTAGAAGATGAATATTGGTTTCAATCTATGCAAGCAGAGCTTAATCAATTTGAAAGGAACCAAGTATGGGAACTTGTCCCAAGACCGAATGGAGTCATAGTGATTAGAACCAAATGGGTGTTTAGGAAAAAAGAGAATGAAGAAGGAGAAGTTGTCACAAACAATTCCACAATTGTAGCTCAAGGATATCTTCAAGAAGAAGGAATTGACTTTGAAGAATCTTTTGCACCGGCACCAAGATTGGAGGCTATAAGAATCTTATGTGCTTATGCTTGTTACAATGACTTCAAGTTGTTCCAAATGGATGTGAAGAGTGCTTTCTTCTTCAAGCTAAAAAAAGGTTTTATATAGTTTAAGAGAAGCTCCTAGAGCATGGTATGAAAGATTAAGTCATTTTTTTATTGGACAATGATTTCTCAAGAGGTAAAGTGGACAATACTTTGTTTATTAAGCACAAAAATGATGACTTATTGTTAGTTCAAATTTATGTTGATGATATAATATTTGGTGCTACTAACCCATCTTTGTGTAATGAGTTTTCTAACTTGATGCAAAGAGAATTTGAAATGAGCATGATGGGAGAGCTTAGTCACTTTCTCGAACGGCAAATTAAGCAAACAATGGATGACATATTCATCAATCAAAGTAAATACATTGGAGATATGCTTACAAAATTTGAAATGGAGAATGCAAAATCTGTCCCAACTCCAATAAGCATAACTGCAAAGTTAACCAAAGATGAACAAGGAAAAGAGTAGAGGAAAAGCTTTATAGAGGTATGATTGGATCTCTCATTTATCTTACAACCAGTAGACCTGATATTATGTTCAGTGTTTGTCTTTTGTGCACGTTTTCAATCTTGTCCAAAAGAATCTCATTTGAGTGTTGTCAAAAGAATTTTCAGATATTTGATTAATACCAAGAATGTTGGCTTATGGTATCCTAAAAATGATTGTTTTGATTTAGTTGGTTTTAGTGATGCTGATCATGCAGGAAACCAATTAGATAGGAAAATCACTTCAGGCACTTGTCAACTCTTAGGTAATTCACTAGTGACTTGGTTCTCAAAGAAACAAAATTGTATTGCACTATCCACTGCTGAATCTGAATATGTAGTAGCTGGTAGTTGTGTAGCTCAAATTTTGTGGATCAAGCAACAACTTTTGGACTTTGGAATTATGTTTTCAAAGATTCTAATTAAGTGTGATAACATTAGTGTCATTAGTATTTCCAAAAATCCAATTTAGCACTCTAGAACAAAGCATATTGATATCAAATATCATTTTATTCGTGATCATGTTATTAAGGGAGATATTGAACTTGAATTTGTTTCTACAACTGATTAACTTGCTAATATTTTGACAAAACCCCTTGATGAAAAGACTTTTATTTCAATTCAAAGGCGCATTGGCATGTGGGATTTGAATGATTTTTGATTGGTATATGTGCATATTTTATGTTCATTTGCATTCATGCATACATTAATAGTAAAGTGATCCATATACAAATGGTATCACTGAAGTTGGAAGAACAAAGCTTTTGGATTTTGGATTGTACATAGATGTTATGCGCATTATATGAGGTACAATGCCCGTAGAAGTTGGTATGATGGTTCTAGAATTATAAGTTTTGGTCACTACGTGCATACCAGATTTATTATGGGCGTAGATTGTTATGGTATTTCAGCATAAGATTTTCTGGGTTTGAGCTACGTGCACAACAAATGGTATTGTGCCCGTAGTGTGCAATTGATTATCACTGGAAGTTTTCTAGGTATATTATGTTGCATAATAAAGCATATTGTGCGCTTAGTCAAAGATAAGTTTTTTTCTGAGTATCAGATATGGAAGTATTATGGGCGTAGTATTAATTTCTACTCACGCAATACAAAGAAGCAGTAGTAGTGTTTCAGAGGTATTCTCAGTACGCACGTAGAAGATGATAGAGCAGGCGTAGTACTGAAATGATGGAAGCGTAATATTTTGGTCAACCCACATAGTATCCAAATGGAGAATGGTTCTATGCTTTTAATATGGGTCAAGTTGACGTAGAAGCCATTTTGATTCTTCT
>CAODLS010255991.1:0-10884 GCA_948243855.1 Flueggea neowawraea
GGATTTAATATGTGAATATCCCATGCTTCCTCATAGCAAACTTCCTAGCATATCTGCAACATAATCAGGTACATAATAAAAAGATGAAATGATTGTTAAATCACAAGGCTTTAAATATAATTTATCTGCAATGTTTTTGAGCTCATTCTTGAAACTGACGTTCTTGAAGACTATGAGCGTTATAACAAAGTTCATGAAGGATCGTGTCATGAACCTATAATCATCAAATGGAATGAAATCTCACTCGTTATTTATCTGACGAAGCCCAAGTTACATCTGCATTCAGATCACATTGTTCAAACTTCAAATTCCAACATACATAGAGCACTTAGCACTGAGTTTGGCGTTAGACTGCATCTGAGTTTTTGACAGCCAAAAGAAGATTATAACTGTGAAATTGTTTTGTGATTGAATAAACTTGTGAAATGAAAACGGTTTTAAAAAATTATAAATTTGTGTGTAAAATGAGAAAAGTTGTGTGTAAAATGTGAAATCGCAATTATAAATTTCTGTAAAAAAATACCAAATACTGATATGATATTTTTTTTTTCTTTTGGAAAAACAATTATCTTATTTGATAATCTATTCGATTGACAAAAATCAAAATAAGATAAGTTTTAAAATTTTTGGAGTTAAACGATTAATAAGGATAAAATTGATAACTGCTAACAAATTCTATTAATGAAAAATTCTTGATAAAATCTTATTTGGTAATCTATTTGGTTGACAAAAATAAAAATAAGATAAGTTTTAAATTTTTTTGGAGATAAACGATTAATAAGGATAAAATTGATAAGTGCTAACAAATTTTATTGATGAAAAATTCTTGATAAATTCTATTTGGTTGTCATGAGGACGATTGATAAGTTAGTTCTTGTATCTATTTGGTTGAAAATTCTAAATAAGATAAGTGATAACAATTTTGTTATTAACAAAAGATTTAAAAATATTTATGAATTAAAAAGAGGGATACAATTTTTTTTTTTTTAAATTTGTATGTTTATATATGTTATAATAAATGAGGCTGAACATTTTTTCGCCACTTTGGTTGGGCGGGGGTAGGCAGGCTAATAGTGGCTTGGATATTGGCACGATTGTTCACATCCTACAACGAATTCAAGTGAACCCTTGCCATTAACATGGCCTAAAAGCTTGATGTGCATGATCTTCCTGCTAAACCCACTCCATCACCATGGCCCTTTGTTTTTCAGAAAAAAATTTAACACAATCATAAAAAAAAGATAAAAATAATTATAAAAATATGATTCTATTTTTTGTTTCCAAAAAATATGATAAAACAGACAATTATGGTATTAAATTTTTCTCTGTCAAATATGCCAAGAATATACTAAAAATGTACCAAATTTTTTTGAAAATAAAAAAAAAAATCATATTTTAAAAACGAGAAATTCGAAATTGCATAGAAAAAGGGCCATAGTTTTTGCAACTATTTTTAGATTTGACCATGTACTATGTAATTTTCTCAAAAATTTAACGCTAGATAACAAACTCAGTTCAACACGATAATTAAAAACGAGTTTGTGTTTGGTTGCTATAAAAGGCTAAAAATAAACTCCACACACATTAATAAGTTGTTTATACATTGGTAAGTAAAATTGTAAATTGCTAAAATATCTAAAAATAAAAATAATATAGCTAAAATTACTTTTCTTTAGCATATGTATTTAGTATGACATTGAATAAACAAACAATATATACTATTTCACGATCATAATTAATTTATTAAATCAATATGTAACTGAAAAAATAATAACTCTGCCACCATCTTCTTCTCCTCCTGCCTCTCTTCCTTCTCTCTCCTCCCTTCTTTGTCCCTTCGCATCTTTGACTTCCCTTTCTCTCTCTTTTCTCCCTGATCTACTCCCATCTGCCTCATTGGTCCTCCTTCTCCTTAGTTTTCTGTCCTCAAAACCCTAGCCATATCCCCTCCTCTGTTTTTCTCCTCTCTCTCCTCGGTTTGCTTCTCCTTCCTAGGTCCTCCTACCAGACGTTCAATCTCCAAGCCAAATACGACTTCGTCAGCGTCTTCGCTCTCTCCTGTCTCCATCTCAGTCACATCACTCCTTTCTCGCTTTTCTCTCTCTCCTCGGTCCTCCTTCCAGGCCTTCGAGCTCCATGCCAAATGCAACTCCCTCACCGCATGTGTCTTCACCCTCTCCTCCCTCTTCTACTTCCTCCTTGCCTGTAATCCCCGCCTCTTCGTCTTCGTCATTGCCTTCGTCGCCTCCATCTACCTCAAGGGACTCTGGGTTTTGCAGACATGGCTTTCGCTTTCCGTGGAGGCGTTTATCCCAGAGGGTTGTCACCTACTTTTGGATGTAGTGAGTGGGGTGGAAGGGTCCACCAAGTGTGATCTTGAGGAGTCCAGGTTGAGAGCGGTGGGAATTTTGGATTTGGTGTTTGTGGCTTTTGTAATTTTGAATTTGTTTGAGTGTAGGTGGATTTGAAGTTGAAGAAAAGGGTTTTTGAATGTGGGAAAGGGGGTTCACAGGCTGGTGGATTGGGAAATTTGATTTTGTACTCGCTATGTACTCATTCTGTATTCAGTCTTAATTTGTAAAAGATAATGCCTAAATTGGCCTTTGTACTCGATTTGTACTCCACATGTACTCGGTTATACTAGTCAAAAGGGTTTTTACTGATTTTTTTGACTTTGTACTCCACATGTACTCGTGTTGTATTCGAATAACAAAGAAAACATAAAGGTTTTGGTTTTGTACTCTATTTTGTTGGCGGTTTGGTTTTCCACATGCACTCCACATTTACCTTTATTGGTCAAATTTTAGTGCTTGTGCTTGTATTGTACTCACTTATATGAGCATTTTTTAGTGAAATGTACTCGTGTTGTACTCTAATTTTATAAGCCATAAAAAAATTAAGCTTCCAATTCCTAATATTTATGTTTTATTTTCATTTTTTCATCATGTACTCCATTTGTACACTTGTTGTACTTGCTTTTTTGTAGAGATTTTGTTGGTGTAACTAATAAGTGTTAAATATCTTGATTTATTTTGGTCTCATTGTACTCGGTTTTTAGTCGAGTTGTACTCCATACGTACTCGATTTTTTATTTTGTGTTTGGTCTCTATTTGTTCTCATTTTTGTTGTTTGTACTCTGGTTGTACTCGCTTCGCTGACTTGAAGAGTGCGGTCAAAGCGGGGTCAAACTGTTGTATTTTTGAATATTTTATTCCGTTTTTCTATTCTTTTTATGTTTTTTAAATGTTGTTGTATTTGTAAAATGGTTTTTTTTTCTTGCCTATTTTTGCACATCACCCTTATTTGATTTATCACTCCTTAACAATAGTTCTTTTATTAATTGATACTCCAAAAGACACTGGAACCAGCATCTGTATCTTGATCCAAAAGAAAAAGACATTATATTTCGAGGCAAAATCATACAGATTTTATTTCGAGGAATTTTAAACGTAATTTCAAGAAAATGTACTAAATTTATATGTATTAGTACAACTAACGTTCCTAATTATTACGGCAACTTGAGATCGGCTCAACTAATTGAATGTATATGTTATCGACTCTGAGATTACGTCTAACAAAATAAATAATCACCCTCTCTGTAATTTCAACAAAAAAAAAAGCCATTATCTTCTTAATATCATAGTATTTTCTTTGTCATTAAAATAAATCATTATGTTCTTTACTGAACTCAACCACATTGTTGGTATGGACATACGTCCTCTTCTTCTTAATGCAATTTTTTTTCCAAGAAAACCAAAGATATAATAAATTATGTTGTGTTGATGGCCGATGCTAATCAATAGAGAATTATAATTTACTAATTGGTCTATTGACTATTTAATTATAAACTATTACATTTCCAATCAAGTAAGGTTGATAAACAAAGTTAAAGAAAAAAAAACTTTGTATTAAAATATTAACCTCCAATTGCCACTTTTGATTCACTAACTTGAATTAGTTAACATGCACTTTTATACTTGTGGTCAGTTCATGTATCTTTCGGAGCAAGCAAAATTAACTAAATGGACACGAATCGTAAAACTGTCGTGAGATCTTTGTGCGATTAAGACAACAAAAACATTAAAAAAGGAAAAAAAAACGATTTGGTAAGCATCGATTGAACTTGTAATAGCAGCAATCGGCATGTCTGGTTGAGACTCTGAATATGAATATACTACTCATTTTTATGATCTTAAATTAAACCAGACATGCATCCATACCTAACTATGTAAAAAAGGAGAGAGAGAGAGAGGAAAACTCTAAAAATATGGTGTCGGCATAGACGCGGCAGCTAGTTCTAAAATGCCATAAATACATGGAGGATGGAAATCCAAATCAATCTTTCGAGTGGTACTACAATTAAGTATGAGGACATCTTTAATAAATTAAGTAACTGAGACTCAAATTAAGTAATTTCAGCAACAATTAAGTAATAGTCATGATTACTTAATTTATCACAAAAGTAAGTAACCGATCAAAACTAAGTAACCAGTGGTCAAATTAAGTAACGACATCCAAAATTAAGTAACTTTTGGAGCTATAATTAAGTAATCACCTCCTCAAATTAAATAATTAAACCTGGAATTAAGTAATTCTAGTTCTCATTGTAGCACCACCCCAATCTTTTTCATAAAGATACAGAAAATCCAACAAAAGACGTGACATAAACATGAAGGCAACCACCAAAATCACTCTAGGTTTATCTTTACGCCATTTGACAACAAAAACCAATACCTTAAAAGGATTAACCATATTAACATAATCTAATCACCATCCTTTCTTGAGTAATTAATCTCACGAAACCATATACAATAGATTGATATTACCGTTTGTTGTTTGTCCAAAAGCTTATTTGGGTTTTCCTGAAAAAAAAAAAAAAGAAGAAGCTTATTTTGATTGCTTGAGAGTATATGTAGTTGATTATAAATTTAATAGATTTAGGAGATTGTATAATAAAAAGATAAATAATTTTACATAATTTTAAAAATTAAAAATATACAATATGTTAAAACAATCTAAAAATGAATTGATAAATTGTCCGACTTCCAAAATTGATCTTTAAAGAATACACTTATAATTAATATTAACTTATCTCCAATAATTTTCGATCATGTTATGTTTTTATGTAATTGTTGTGTATCATGTTCTTCGACGATCGCGTGCTAGGCCTATCCATTGAGGTATTGTCCACTTTGGGCTCATTGACCCTCACGGTTTTGTCTCTACAAAGGCGCCTCAGTAATATGAGGGAGGAAGATGCTTATAAGCGACCGTTGGTCTCGACTCCTTTGTGATGTGAGGGCATGATACTATAATAGCCCCCAGTTGAGGCTAAGGGCCTTAGGAATACAATTTTATCTTGATGGTTTTTTGCTCGAATTCCTACAAATGGCGCCAATTGTTGTGGACAACATCCCTCAACGATTGTGCGTTAGGCTTGTGTGCAAGTCATAGTACATAGCTAGCCTCAACCCTTCATATTGGCAGCATATTCTGGCTTTGGGTTTAAATGGTGAAATTGCACAGTTTTGTGGGTTTGGTTAAGATATGCACTGATGATTACAAGATCGTAGAGGTAGATTCTCCGGTCTCATTATTGATATCTATGACCACATTGACGTGGGGATATTAACCTTAATGGGCAACGCATGGAGGATTCTTCATTTTGGTATATTTGGTATTATTTCGGGTTTGACGAATCCAAGAGGAGTTTATTTGAATGGTTGTCTCCGTTGGCTGTTATGGGAAGATGAGTTGAACAAACTGAAAGGAATTGGAAGGTTTGATCTGGTCTAGGAAATATTCTTGGACTTTATGTTATTAACGGATGAATTTGTCGATGATTATGGTGACTTGGCAAATTTGGTGACAATTCAGGGATCTTTATGGGTTTACACTGTCGGGCCAGTTTATGAAGCATGGAGAATGGCACAATATGAAGCGGAAGACTCTTGGCTTATGCAACACCTTTTAACCAAAAAATATCTTCTAAACGCTGATGAACTCCAACTCTATTGAGTTAAGTGACATTCTATTTTATCTTCTAGGGGATGATCTTTACCTTTTTGACGTAATTGGCGATGAATGAGTTAAGATAAATGCTGGCACATTTCAGGTCATAGAAGATTAGTTTCTTGAAACTCCAAATATTGAGTTCGTCGTAATGGTATCTACTAAGTCTCTCCTATCTCCTCAGTTTTAGGTGTCTTTTTGTAGCTATAGGTCAAAGTGCACACATAGAAGACTTGCCTTTTATCCTTGTTTTTTTCTTTTTGCTCAAGACTTGTTTTTTGTCTTTGAATGGTCACTTTGTTTAGCAGTTGTGGTAATGTGTGGCAGTAAACAATGGTATATACTAAGATGCATATTTAGGGATAAAGCCGCAAAGGTCTATGAGTCCAAAGCAAACAATACCTTAGTGGATGAGTCTAGCGCGCGATTATCGATGTACATTGTCCATAACAATTGGCGTCATTTGTGGGTACTTGAGCAAAAACTTATTGAATTAAAGTTGTGTTCCCAAGCCCCTTAGCATCAATTGGGGACTATTGTAGTGTTATGCTATCACATTGTCTAGGAGTCGAAATCAATAGTCACTTATAAGCACATTTCTCCCGTAAACCACTAAGACGTCTTTTCAAGGACAAAACCGTAAAAGTCCATGAACTTAGAGCTAACAATACCTTAGTAGATGGACCTAGTGCGTAGTCGTTGCGGGACATTGTCCACAATAGTAATATTTAGCTTGGTATAATATACTTGCTTAAACTATAAAATTGAAAATGCATAATTAATTGATAAAATGTTAGAGATATGTATTTCGTGCCAAGCAATTTTGGTCTGATTTTGCAATGTACACAAAAGGTTAGAAGAGAAATCCACGCATATTCAGGGTAGCCTTCTCTAATGTTTAAGTTAGTATGAATTATAGATAAGAAGAATGCAAGTGCAATGGTTCTCCCGAATCGTACAGACTAGGCACAAGGTCCATTAAAGTGCTTTCTTCGTGAGACGTTTCCTCCATACGTGTGTGCTCGAAGGTATGTCCTGATTAGGGATCACAATGGCTAGGATATGTTAATATTTTTATCTGTATTTATAATTTATATCATGTATCTATATCTTACTCATATTCTTATAGGTAGCAAAAATTATCACTCGTATCTTATTCATAGGGTATCTATTTATCTGTAGGGTACTAATTTACTCATATTTTAAATTTAGTTAATTAATTTAAAAAATAATATATCACTAATTTAAAACAATAGATTAAAAAAATATACGAGACAATATAAAATATTATATTCATACAGCATAATATAAAAACTATAATTTGTAACTGAATATAATTAATGAAATAGTAATGTGATAAATTATCACTTGACGAAGAATTTATACAAAAAATATAGTCTAAAATATTATACAAGGATGAAGATGGACAACATTCTCATTGCAATCTCCAAATTACAGCTCTTAATTCTAGTATCTAGTTGTGGAGAAATATTAGATGAAAAAATGTACTAAATGTTATATTTGTGACAATAATATACCAAAATATGTTAGACCAAAATATACCAAAATGTTAGACAAAAAAATATTATTCTGGAACTCTCATACTTGATTTGTTGGTCAATCAATTATATGTCAATACCATATGAATGAGTTGCATACAAAAATTTTGTCCGAAATATTTTAGTTATAATATTTTTTTTGAATATAAGACTATAATAATACTTTCTCAATAGTAGCATATCATTCTAACTATATAAAAAAATTATAATATCTAATAAAATATATTTATAGTCTCATTCTAGTTATAAATTAATTTATTCAAATATGATAATTTATTTACTTTTAAAAGACTATCTATCTATCTATATAAATTTATATATATCGGGTATGAGTAATGAGTAACGGACACGGGTATGAATATTATCCAGCGGGTAAGGATACGGATACGGGTACGGTATTTTTATATTCATACTATATTTATATATGTATAGTAAAATACGGATATAATCCGTACTCAGTCAAAACGGATAATACCCGCGTTGACTGGGTACAGATATAATCGGTATCCGCCGAATAAAGTATAAATTGTTATCTCTAGTCGTGATTAACAAATGGACACATGTCTTATCCGCGAAACTTATTTCATATCATTAACTATAAATAAATAAATTTCTATTTCATTTATTTGTCCAATATTTAGCTGACTATTGTTCCTCTCACCAACAAATTGAAAATACAAAAATAAAACATATACTAATATCAAAGGTGGATATGTCTTCCCTGTTAATCCTAGCTAACTCATAGAAGGATGAATATCTCTTCCCCATCAATAATCCCAGCAACATAGGGTCATTTTTTTCAATGCTTTCACCTGATTATTTTAATTTGATTATAGAAATTTTGAATAATATATTATTCTCTGATAATTTTAATGCTGATAATTGTTATTTGAGCTGATAATAAAAACTAAAAAAGTGTTAATAACCAATAAACGAAAGAAAAATCATAATCATCAATATACTTATTCATTTTAGTTTCTTATAAAATTGTACCTAAATATCATAGCAGCACTGAAAAAAAAAAAATCCTGCTTTGATTAATTTTAATTTTTAACTTTATTTTAATATCACTAATTAAACTGTTATGCAGGTGATTCAATGGTTGAAATAATTAAATTTAATCTTCAAAATCTTTTTTATAATTATATTATATTGAAATCCAACGATTCAACCGTAAAAAACTACCAAAATTGTTTTCTTGACTGCTTTATGGAGTTTATATATATAGTCTACGCCTTGCATGGAGGAGGAGGAAGCAATGAAGTGCAATGGATGGTCAATATATAGTCAACATAAATACAAAAAAAAAAAGTCAAAATGCAAAATACTTGAATCAAAATAGCCTAAAAGGGTCTCCACTTTGATGTAAAAAACTGAACAATCTCTATAAAGTCGCTTTCTTTTTATTCTGCGGAATTAAAGGCATAGAGCAGAAGTCGCTTCATAGCTCGCACCATTTGTCACCAACCCAATTCAGTACACGACATGTAATATAGAAAAAGCCAAAAAAAGTTGCAAAACGTCCGTACAAATGGAGAGAGAGAGAGAGTACTGAGAGTTTTCCTTATATAGCTATGGAGTCTCTCTTTTCTGGGTGGCTAATAATTTTTTTGTCAGATAAAGAAGAAGCAGAAATAATGTACTAAACAACAAAAATAACAAGAAGAAGAAGGTTTTGAAGGAAAAAAATGGTGCATTTTGTTTTTTTGTGGGTTAATTCTACCATTTATCTCCCTTCTCTGGGTGTGCTTTGAGGGAGAGTGGTGGTGCTGTAGGACTAAATGGTCAGGTTTTGGTTCTCTTCAGATGGGTATGTTTCAAAGACTCCATCTTTTCTGATGTTTAATTTCGTTTCCATGTCCGTAGTGTTTTGTTTGAAATTTTGAATCTTTGCATGCTGGTTTTCTTAGATTTTCTTTACATATATGGAGTTTGTGGATTTTCTCTCTCTTATTTTTTTCCCTGTCATTGAATTTGTTTACATATATAGAATCCATAAAGAGTTTTGCTTTCATTTTTCAATATCTTTTATAGTTTTATTATTGTTTAGAAGATTTTAGGTTTGGGGTAAAACATGCATAGACTTGATAATCCCAAAATGAAAAGATTTCCTTCTCCATGTTATATGTGTTTACTGAAATTTCTCTGCTTTGGGTATGTCTGTGATTCCCTGGCAATAAATTCCTTTTTTTTTTAATAATGGAAAGTAATTGCTCTTTCACAATTCAATTATTGAAGTTTCAGGTAGATTTTGCAATTGGCCCTCTCTTATATTTTATTTTGCTGTAAAGTTTGCGATACTAGACTTGGAATTTTTCTTACCATTGTAGAAGAGAAGGGATGGAAATTGGAGATTTGTTCTTATCTGATTTCTAGTTTTTGTAGTTTTTTTTTTTAATCTTAGAAGTTCTGAATTTTAAAAATTTGTTAGCTATTATGCAGAACCAGTTATTCATCATATTTCTTCCCTTCTGTAAGCGATCATGTTACTGTTGATGAGCATCTTTGTTTGATTGTAATACTTGTCATGTACTCTATCGAACCAGTTTTCATCCAAGGCTTAATCTTCCACATTCGGAAAATTTAGTCTTTCTTTATGAAAAGGTTCATTTGTCTAGTTAGTTTAACTATTTCTTTATCTTGTCAATGCTTTTTCGTTTTGCCAAGGTAACGTACTTCCGATAGTAAGATTCTGTGATTGTTCTTTGTTGCAGGGTGAATGTAGCGGATTTCTGTGCATTACCAGAGAGGAATCTGCAGCTCGAAGTTCCAATTAAACATAAAAACTACAGCAGAATGCTATCTTCCCCAGCTTCTGCCCGTGGTATTTTCCTACCAGTGTTTCTTACTGATTTACATTGCTAGATGTCTCACATTGTGTTTGTATATATATGCTGCTTTTACAGATTTAAGGCGTTTGGACGTGGAGAAGGAGAAAGAAGATGACACATCTCCAAGAGGAGTTATAGAAGCCTGCATAAATGGCTCAGAATCCGAATCATCTTCTCCCCTGAAAAGCATTACAGAATCAGGGCTTCCTCATTCAAAGTCAAGGGCACATTCCAACTGGACTAGATTCTTTAAATTGTGGAAAATTAGATCACCAATGCGCTTATCCACCTTTGCTCCTCTTCCTGTGCCTAAAATGCCAACAGGAAAGAGCCGAAGTTCTAGAGAGAATCCTGTGTTGAGAGATTTCTACAACTTCAAGTCTTCGCTGAAGAATTTTACCCTTGTTGATCTCAACACTGCAACCAACAATTTTAACCAAGGTTAGTAAGTTATCTGGAGCTAAGCCTAGAATTTCATAAGT
>CAODLS010256105.1:0-27454 GCA_948243855.1 Flueggea neowawraea
CGGTTTCAACTATTAAAACCTAAACTAGTTATGAATCCTTTTATGTCAAACACATAACCAGTCCATATTAAATAATATAATTCAGTTTCTATTTTGTTTATAAACATTAAAAACAAAACTCAAAATGTGTCAAACATATTCGGCATGTACATGACCAACAAAATCAGATTTTGAATTACACCATTAAATCAATACGGTTCCAGCCATAAGAAATAAAATTTTAGATTTGTTTTAAACCATTTAAAACAATTCGATTCTAGCCATAAAATTCCAGATTCGTTTTAACCAATTAAAACATGCAATAGTCCAAATTTCAGCATGGCAAACCGAATATAATCAATTATATTAAGCATACTAGACGCTCTGATACCAATGTTGGGTTTCTTATGCGACTAATCAACATTATACACAGCGGAAAAACACAAGAAACACGCCACAAGATCCAAGTATGGTAATATAATCGTATTAAATGAAGTGCAGAATTTTATTACCTCTTACTTTGATGACCGAATTTCAGCAAACACTAAAAGAGCCCGGATCGAAATTTGGTCCATTTCTTCTTAGCTAATGCCGAATAGTTATTGACTTAGGGACTGCCAAACGACGACTCCCCTCTACTCTCACACACACATAAGATCAAAGGGATAAGATCACGTGTGCCAAAGTATACGAGAAATCACCCAAGAACCCATAGTGATTTCAGGTTGAGGGATTCAAGTATAAGCATTGCATGAGAAATACTTATGACCTTTCAACCATGTAGTATTCTCATAAGCGGATCAATCTAAAACACTATTCTCTAACATGTTTTATGTTCTCTGATTGATGTCTCATATCCTATGACCAGTAAAACATGATCATCTCATAGAGCACATACTAGTCTTGGTTTATTGTCACTCCCATGACACTAATCGACTAGGAATATTTAGAATAATACTCTTTTATACTTCAAGGTTTTACTATCCAAATCACATATTTGATAACTTAAGCAGAATTACTATCTATGGACGTTTTATCAATTTAAACATGCACAGGAATAATAAAGAGATAAAAAAATGCCTCTTAATGTATATATCAAATATAATCTAGATACAATGCATTTGGGGCTAGGGCTTAGACTAACAGAGAGTGTGCCCAAGCTTTGATATTCAATTTCTTGACTTTCTCTCTCTAAGCTTTCTAAAGCTCTTACATTCCTACAAATCTTTTAACTTGCTATTTTCTCTCGGAGTTGGTGTGAGATTACTCTCTTTAATCTGGGAAATCATTTGTAAATCAAGCTTTGGTGTTAAATCTTGAGGATAGTTTAGGTTTGCTTGTTAGAGTCTTGAGAAAAAACAAGTGTTGATTTTCTTGTTGAGCCTGCAAAAACAAGGTGTAAAGGTTTCTTGTTGATCTTTAAAAACAAGTAGGTAAAGGTTTCACTCCACCAGGAAGTGAGGAAGAGTCTTAGTGGATTTCAAATTCTCTAGCAAGCTAGAGGAGTGGGTGTAGGTCAAGGAGGACCGAACCACTATAAATTGGATTTGTCATCTCTTCCCTTACTCTATCTTATTTACTTGCTTTGCATTTCATTTGATTTACATGGTGTGTGTTGGATTGAGCTATTGCTTTTGTATTATAAAAGATTACAAAAAGTTTTCAAAAAGGCTTTAGTTTTTAGCAAGAAATCCAATTCACCCCCTCTTGGATTACTATTTTGGGATTACAGTGATTGCAAAACATCCATGAAAGAAGTGCAAAGTCGCAGACTTGCTGATATGCATCAACAATGCACGTTATGTCTGTGCAACTCACATTGATCATGATGAAAATGGAATCAAGGAGCGTTAAAGAGGATACAAAGCGCGTAGATTATCCATTCTAGAAGAAGAAACTATCAGATGTTCATCAAATCGCGTTAATGACGCAAGTTACACACTTGCATAGTGAATCAAGGCACGTTGAAAAGCAAAAGGTGCAATCTTTGATGAACTGCTCTACGCACGTTACAAAAGGTGCAATGCACGTTGACGGGGTTCAAATGACGACAAAGCCAAAACACTCCTCTGGATTTGAATTTGAATATTCTCTGACACGCTGACGTGGATTAAAGGTGCGATCTTGAGATGAAGTTGACAGCGCACGTTGTAGATTGACTGGGTGAATGTGCATCTTCTGGAACAAACATCAAAGCCCGTAGAACAAGCCACAACACACATTGATATATGATCAACGTACGTAGAATGTGTACAAGTCACGTAGATGCCAATCCAGTCAAGGTAGTGGCTACTAGAGTTCTTGCAAGGCATGCAGAATGGCTATCAAGACACGCAAAAATCAGTTGGACTAAAGTACAACGTGCTTAGATGATATACAATGCACGTTGTTGAAGGTGACGTCAATTAAAATAGAATTCATATGTTTCTCACAATGGCTACTTCGAGGCTCCAACGACTATATCTTTAAGAGTGACTATAAATAGACGTCCCATAGTAGAAGGAAGACAAGAGAGTCATTTGCTACACATTTCTATTATTGTTTCTCTCACTTCTACCTTTCTAACCCATTTGAGCTATTTACTTGTAAACTTACTTGGGTTTGGGCTTAGCTTTATATATGTGTTTTGGGAACACATATTTGTAACAATCAAAGTATTTGATTGAGTGTAGATAGGGTTATTGTAAGCCAATAGAAAATAACATTGTAGGCTTTAGAGGTATGAGCCAAAATCAACTTTGTTGGCCTTGGTGGTGTTGAGCCTGAATCAACCTTGTGTATTGGCTTTGTTAGATTGAGCCATAATCAATCACCGTTATAGTGGAAATCCTAAGTGGTGAGACTTAGGTAGTGGACGTAGGCATCAAATTGGCTGAACTATTCTAACTTTTGGTGTTGATTTTTCTCTTACATTTAAAGTCGCTTTCGCTCCATAAACGCTATCCAAATCATAGACCGGAATTCTCCAACAAGAGGTGTGTCACTTGAGTGAGAAGGTCTGTCACTCAAGTGAGCTATGCACTTGGGCATGAAACTGTGTCGTTTTGGGCAGGGGTCTATATATACCCCCACTCGACCCATTCGGCTTAAATCTCTCATTCTTCACTCAAAATGCTCTCAATTTGTCCAGGAGTCATTTCGGTTGATTCCTCTTCATTTCTAATCATCATCTGAGGTAAAATTAAGCTTCTAAACGTTTCTCTTCCTCATTTTGCAAGATCATTCATATTAGGGTTTTGAACTTTTGCCCATAGGTTCAATTTTGGTTTGTTCTTGTTACAATGGCCTTTTGGGGTTGTTAAATTGGAACTTTGGGAGTCTATAAAAACTTAGATTAGGCTTGGAATCATACAAATTGAGCATGTTAGCATATGGGTTGCATGTACTTGTATTTTGGACGATTTGTGATGATTTCGAGTTGTTTTGTAGGATTTGAGTATAGATCCATACTTAGGAGGCTGTTTATAGACAATGTGGATGTTGGGTATCAATTTTTATTGGTGAAATAGAGTTTGGTCAAATTTTGGGCAAGGGGCTTACTCGAGTAAGCAGTTGGCTTACTCGAGTAAGCCAAGAAGAGGGCATTACTTGAGTAAGCCACTGTTGAGGTGTCACTTTAGTAAGCCCTTTGAGTTACTCAAGTGAGGCAGGGTTCTGAGGGACCAATAATGTAATTTTACATATTCACAATTTCTGAGATTTCAGGGACTCATTTAAGGATTCTAACTGTTTGGAAAGGCTAGTTAGCTATTCTAGAATAGTTTGAGGACTATTTTAGAATTTGTCAAGTCTCAAAGACTAGAACATAATTTTACACTGGTTGAGGACCAAACTGTAATTTTATGTAGATTTTGGATTTTGGTTTGGGAATGATTGAATATCGTTCGAGTTAGACTTTTGGGATCTTTTGAAGGTTCGATCATGCATTTGCATTACATAGAATTTGGTACTGCCATAGTACCGCATTTCGATTTGTCTATGATATATCTGTTGATATACATTTGTTTGTTTAGCTTCATGTTCTTGTTAGCGAGATCAGTCACCGACAAGTGGGGCTTAACTAACATTTGCGCTTGGATTTCCAGGTGAGTGAATAGTAGACACATTGACTATGTCTCGAAACTATATATGTTTTTGTTATGTACGAAACATATTGGAAATTTGACTAATCTGAGGATTTGTTAATAATAAACTGGTTATATGTTTAATCAAGATTACGTTTTGAACTGTTATGTATGTATTATATATATCTCTTTTGATTTTGATGTTGTTATGCATGCCGTTGATTTCATACTATGAATTAGTATGCTTTGATTTTGATATGGGACTCCTCTGTTACGTGTGTAAAACATGACATTTGGTATACCAATGCTTTGAGAAAGCTCAGCTACCAGGGTTGCTGGTAGACATGTATTCTGATCCAACACATGATTTGTTATGGATTGTGACAGAGTCCACATCACCTTTGTATTAGTGCTGGATGCACACCTTTGCTTTAGTCCCATGTATTTGATATGAGTTTTGACTCGGAAAGTATGATTTGAATCTGGAAAAGGATTTTAAAGCCTACGTGCCTATTGGATGCTTTGGTTGTGAACCTTTGCGAAATGAATTTTTGAAAAACTATTATTTATATAGTGTATATATATATATATATATATATACATATATATACTTATATATACCTGTTTGTAGTATTTTCGAACTGTTTTCAAAATAATCTTTGTGAGGCACGTATGAGGCGGTCTGGAGTGTTATTCCGCACTGAGTCTTGACCCCCTTTACTTCTCTGTCTACTTTGATCCCTATATCTCAGGTGCACAGATTTTGGCTTCGGCAACCGTTCCTCATCTTGACCGCCAGTGAGACGTCTTTTAGTTAGTGATGCCCTTTTGTCCGGGCTCTTCTTTTGTATTATTAGAGCTCCACATCGAGATGTTGTAGGATATGGATTTTTCCATTTGTATTTGATATTTTATATACTCATGATATATTTTTGGATTTATCGATTATTTGATTTATGGTATTTATTTTTACTACTTATGTTTTAACGATAAATGTTTTTGTTAAACGTTTTTAAATTATAATCAAACGTTTTGGGTAGTATGTTCTAATATTTGAGGCTTGTGCGAGATGAGTCAGACTCTCATAGACGGTTAGCCTTGTATGCCGGTCATCGTCCGGAAACAGGTCTTGACACAATTATAATCAATATAGAGAATTTTCGTCCACCATTTTATTTATTATTTTGCAGCGGGGAGTAATGCTTGCATGGTCATGCGTAGTAGGACTATGTTACTAATTGTTGCCCCCGACTACCTTTTACTTGAAAAAAATGTCTTCAATAGTTTAGCAGCTGACAAATTTAAGCCTCCACTCTCTGTTGAATTGACTTGATGACCATCATTGGAATTGCCATAATATTTCTTAATATTTTGATGCCACCCAATTTCACCATTTGGAAGCAATAAAGGATATTGTAAGGAATCATACTAACAAAATAATATTTAATACTATGTTTATGATCTGAATGAACATGTACAATTATCTCTCTGTCTGATGCAACGTATAGATTATTGCCTTCAATACATATAGCAGCTAATTGATCTATAGTTGGAGCATTATATACCATTTGGTATAATTTTGAAATTTCTCTTGTAACAATATGAAGGTCTTCAAAAGATCGTTGACCTTTCAAGCTTCGAAAAAAATTGAGCATAAGGACTCAATCTAAGAATTTTCATCAATTTTTACATAATAGATCTATCTATGCTGGAATTTTCCATTACATTCATTAGATTATTGAACTCATTTGCAGTATCATAAAAGTATAACTGAAAATAACATGAATTCTAATCTTTTTGCAATAAATGTGGTAAATCATGATATATATTCCCTTGAGCTTTGAAGGTATAAATTATACTTTGTTGTGAAGCAAGCCCTTTATCAAGTTCAACTCTCAATGATGTAAAAGAGAATATACTATTATATGCCCGAATATATTTTTGAAATTGCTTCCCTTCCTCTGTTTGTGAACTAAATAAATCACACAGCTTTTGTGGCACATCATTTTTGGCTAGTTTCACTTCTCCATTAGAACAACAAAAAGTTGATGGTTCATACTAGAATTTTCGAGTACCACAATGTTTACAAGATGAAACTTTTTGCAACACAAAATAAATTTTTGTTTGTCATTTCATTTGAAATTTGTGTTAAAACGTTTCGACATACTATTATGATAAATTAAATCTAACCAAAATACGTAAAAGAATCTATGTTTTCATAATTAAATATTATAGTGTTCCAACATACCTGGATCCTTACTAGCTCTTGAAAAGTGAAAAAGAAATTCTTTGTATCTTTGAAACTTTCTTGACATTTCTTCTTTCATTCTTCTTTTTAATATATAGTTATTTTTTCATCATTAGTGAACTCACTATATTTTCGTTTTTTTTTGTAGATTCCATCATGTTTATTACACCTATGTGAAAATTTAAAACTATTTCAATTTACTAGTTCATAGATATTGTAGCATAATAAATTTGAAAACTCAAATAAATATTGGAAAAAGAGCTCAGCCAATAAACTATATATGCATGGGCACTATGATTAAATATATAGTGTTTTATTGGTACGAAACTATAGTGTCAAGTATTATTAGTAATGAAATTCCAATCGTAGCAATTTAAATTACAATTTGTTGAATAACAAATCATTTCTTATAGAATTAGCCAAATAAATATCATATATGGATTTATTAAATCTAATTACTGTAAATGGGCTAACTAGTAGCCACCAGAGGGGGACGAAACCTTAGAAGTAATAATATTGAATTTAAACTTAATGAAATCTTTGTGTGTATGTCTCGTAAAATTATAGCATCAAGGTTATGACGGATAATAACAAAGGAAAAATGCTTCAATTTCTGAAAGTTTCTAACGAAATTCTTTCAAAAGATAAAGGCAAAAATTGTAAATTCGGATGTCACCTAATTTTTCATGGACTTAAGAATAGAAGTCCCATTGATATCACAAGTGGTCAGTGTTTTGCATCATTGAATTATGCAAGTTAGAATCTTCTAAGAGTTACACTCAGTCTTCGATCCAACATTAAAATGATAAAAACAAAAACATTTTTCATGAGCTCAGAATAGAAGTCCTGTTCGACATCACAATGGATTAATGTTTGCATCACTGACAAAATGTTTTATGTCGACAAAATCGATGTATATAGTCACATAACAAACATCAATATCTAAAACAAAAATCAAAATTTTTTTATTATGTAATATATATTAGTTTAAATGTATATATTGATTTTTGTTATATATTGATAGATATATTATTTTTTGTTATGTAATTATTGATTTTAGAAATTTTTTGTATACTACTACTATATTACAAAAAAATAAAAGACAGAAAAGATTTAGAAGAGTTATCACATGTCAATCAATTAAAATCATTACTGTGCCAGTCTGACAATTTTTAGGCTTACCAAGCCATCACAACAAGCCTTCCCTCGGCTGGTTTTAATGGAATCACCCTGATATTTAGCAAAATGTAATTGCTTTTTATTTTTTCTATTGTTGTATTTTCACCTATCAACCTTAGCATTCACATCTAGCAATGCTCATTTCATCCACATGGAGTAATTCCCTGCCCAGAATTCACTTCCATGAAGTACATTTGAGGTTTTATGAAAATTGCATCACCAACATCTCACTTGATTAAGGCAAAACAACACAATTTAACCAACAGCTCATTCAATCAAGCAACCATTAGTTAAAAAACTATCAGGAAGATAGAAAAAACCTCAGGATGTCTTAAATAGGCCTCATATCTAATCCATGGCACAAATATGAACTTTAAGGCCTCTTATTATAGAATTTATCTTGACCTTTACCAGTTCCATGACAAATTAAATTAGAAATTCTTATTAAAATCAATATTCAATACTAATACGAACCTTAAATTAGCAAGTTTTGCTTGCTTAATTTATAAACTAGACACGTACTACAGAATTGAACCAATCCAAAGGATGGCCATTGGCACAATCAGTTACTACAACAATGGTAAGAATGTGTAAGCCTCTGGATATTTTTCACCATTAATGTATCACACAGAACAGCAAATGGATTCAAACAATCAAACCTCAACGATACATCTAGTTAACAAAATTTAGGTCCCATCTAGTCAACAACATTCCTCCCTTTCTCAGACAACGCTAACTTGGATATGCTCCATTGTTAAATTGTTTTACCAAACTAAAAGAAAGCAACAGCGCTTAATTAACATAGTTTATTTAAAGAATCTTGTGTAAATTCTAAAGTTGCTGAAAATCTCAAATTGAGAAAAAAATGAATTTCCGGAGAGAAAAACTCTCGCATATGAAGTGAAATTCATTTCCAAACTTTTATTGTTTCATGTTTTAAAACAACTTATCAAGCATCAGGGCACAAATGCTTATCCGTTGTAGCTGCAGTCTACAGCAACCTGAATGGCAAACCCTAACAAGAGATCAGAAAGGTCCAGAAAAACCAATATTAAATAACCAACTAACTATGATGTTATCACAGGAACAATAGCTTAATCCTTCAATTCAAAGATTTACAGAGGCAGATCCATGACATGTATTTCAATGAAAATTGTAGCATCAATACGTAGCCTTTCTATGCGAATTCGCTGAATATCATCTGTACTGTGGAAAAAAAAACTTAAAACTCAAGTGTATACAACTTTAAAAGCCATAAACACCAAGAAAGCAAAAGATAACAAAACATAAGAAACTTTAATAATGCAACGGAAAGAATATATATGCCGGAAAGCTAATACCAAAACGTCATTTATTTCATTTTAATAATCTGACATATGTGAAATTTATCGTCTCATAATACTCTAGCTTCTTTGGAGAGAAATCAATCAGACCCAAATCCGCTAATTAACTCGTGATCTCATCTCCCAGAAACCACCAAATATCAGAGCTTTTAGCAATTCTAATCACAATCCAATTGACAAAAAACACAAAAAATCAATGCCCATTTGAATCAGATTCAAATTTTCCATAGGTAACACAATCAAAATTCAACACCAAACCAGAACTATAATTTTTTTCGTTTAATTTATCTGGTTATTACATTAACGTGTGTGGTGTGTGTAGGGGAAAACGACAAAACTTTGTACGTTAATGTCTCCTCAGGGTAGAAGTGGCCATGCTTCACGAATCGAAACCACCGGCTAAACCGACCGATACCGATTTTGATTGGGTTTGACCGGTTAAAACGGCGGTTCCTGTTCAATCCGTTTTATCTTTTGAATTAATTTTGTAACCTATTTTTATCTCGGTTCTGTTTTCCACTTTGGTACTAGTTTGAATTCGTTAAATACACTTTTAAATATAAATATTCTTTGCCAAATTTTAACTACATTTCTATTTAATAAGTAACAACAAGTGCTATATGATTAGCATTATGTTTTATGTGTTGGATTTTTTGTTAAATTTATTATTTCTTATAGTATTTTTCCAGGAAATTTGAGTTTAGAATTCGTTATTTTCCGTTGTTAGAATAATCTTTTCTTTTCTTTTCTTTTCTTTTCTTTTCTATCAAGGAAGATGGTGGAAAAACTATTGTATTATGCTTTTAATATCTTAATACAATATAGTTTATATACAGTCATAAAATTGGACTTTGTACTTAAAAAATTTCATAATTTTGCATCTTAAGTAATACTAGACGTATGCCCGCTTTTTACACGAGTTGTTAAAAAAATGTAGAATAATATGAATTTATGAATTTATAAAAAATATGAAGTTATCCGTCTCATTAAAATTAATCAATTATTTCAAATATATTTGTTCATAATCTGGATTTTGAATTGTATAGAACTCTTAATGTATATACTCAACAGAAAATTATATAAAATATCTCACTCCAAAAGGACACATTAAACTCTCAATGTACAACCATAGAAACATTAGTCCGCAAATAATTCACCACACTAATTATATACATGTCCTCTAGTAATCCTCAAAATCTAACATTTTCCTTTAATTATTTGATCTCAAAACCAATAATGTTGTGTAATCTTTATGTGCAAATTATTTATGAATTGTACATAGAACGTTAACCAACCAAACAAAAGAAAAAGAAAAAGAATATAGAGTGTTAAATTAATTGACTACTTCACTACTACCATAGCTCGGATCCGTAAGATCAAGTGAATAGATATAGCACAATAGAAAATGATCACTATCATGAAACAATCTTGCCACCAATTTACCCGTTTCCATATTACTAAGGAAAGTCATTTGTTGAGGTCTTCTTGCACCCTCCTTTATAACCTCTTTCATGCTAAATGCTCTATGCCTATCATTCAAAAGCATCCCTTTTGCCCCATGTCCCAAGTTGTATCTTAAGATCATGTTGCAACCCAGAAAAGAAAATCATGTGTTTTCAAGTTCTCTAATATTAGTTCTTGTTTCATTGAATACTTTTTTTTTTTTTAAATTCTGCTTCAAGATGCCTTAGGCAACTTCTTCCTTCCTGTACCTTTATAAAGATGATTCAAAAGAGGCATGCCCTCTTGCAAAGTTTAGACAAACCACCATAATATTGTTACATGCCCAAAACATTTAAAAAAGGGAATACAACGTGCAACAACAATTCTATTACATTTTTCCTAGCACCCGAGTAATGTCTTGGTATTCAAATAATAGAAAACAATATTCATGAAAAAAAAATAATCCAATCTAGAACCACCATGAATAATTAATTTCAAAAACAGCCCACCACATTCTGGACTTCTACTTCAACCTCTTTAGCCCTTGCCAATTAAGCAGAAATTTAGGCATCTCGGGCCTTTTGTTCAGGATCATATACCCATTTGTAAAAGCAGTGAATTCAACTAGTTGTGGAAACAGTTCAGTAGAACCAATGTATTCCGCCAAATTTAGCAACTAATATAACAATAAATTGATTAATCTGTTTACAACTCTTCAATGCATCATTTGCCTTAGGCAGAATAACATGAAGCAGTTTTTTTTTTCTTTTCATGAAACAGAAAAACTTAATGAACCCATCACCAAGATTGAGAAAAGAGAGCATGACTTAACGAAAAATGAGTTCAATTCAGAATATCAACCTTATAATATGCATTTTATTCACCAAGTGAGTTTCCGGAAATTGAGTTGGTATCCAACACAAAAACGCAATCCATTTGGATTCTCATTAACCGACGTTGATCAGCTGCCGAGTCCACTCAGTGTCGACTCTGATGACACCGCCATGGCCCACCTGTTCTAAATGGCCAAAAACACAACTAAAATCAGCACAACAAACCCCATTTGTCAAACCTAAATTGTCAGAGAGATTATTGAAATCTCCAAGCGAGCAACAAAAAACAAGGACAGAATCAAGAAAAAAAATTAGAATGAAATCGAGAACCAACAATAGATTCTATAAATCGATTTAGATGAAAAAAGAGAGAAATTAAGGCTATATTTAGTTGAAAAAAAAAACAATTTTCTGTTTTATGCTTTTTGTTTTCTAACTTGAATCTATTTTCTGAAATAAAATAGAAAATAATGGAACAAATTTTTCATTTTTTTATTTTTGATTTCTAGTTTTTTAGAAAAAAAAAAATGAAAGTTTTTCTTAACTAAACATGCCCTAGATGTTTCAATTTGCTGATTTGGCCATAATTTTATTACCTTTAAGATTCCGAGACGACTTGAGGGAGAGATGTGAAGAAGAAATTGAGAAATTGTTGGGTGGAATCGTCGGAACCAGTTGAAGGCGGAGTAGAGAGGAGGACTTCCTTTTCTGTTATGTGACAGAGAAAGTGAATGAGAGACGCTAATGGTTATTAACGGCTTCTTCATGGTGAACTAAGAAAAAGGAGGATATATGAATGAGGAATTTTAGTAGGGGAGGAGAAGAGGCTTTGCTCTGTAACGTGTTTATTTTTTTCCTTTTTTGAAGTGTGCTTTGTAACGTTTCAGAAGAAGAAAGAATGAAGTAGCAATAAATTTAGAAAACTCATTACAATATTTTAAAAAATTCAAAAAATTTACAAAATTAAAAAAATGGAATGTTTGATCTTGAGAGAATCGCATACCATATGTCAATCAATTAAAAAACCACTTATCGAAATTTTAAAAAACTCCCTAACTTTAAACTATATATATATATATATATATAGTGGTGGATTAGTCATTAGACGGTGCAAAGATAATCAGAGATTAACACAACACATAAATATGAAGGTAGAATGATGAAAAAAAAAATGTATTTTTCAACACATTGCTGCATGTTTTCACAAAAAAAAACATTTCTGCATGTTCACATTGATGGGTAAAAACCCAAAAAACGGTAAACCCGAATTAATTAGGATTTCTTGCGCCTATTGTAAAATAGTTTTTGTATATTGAATTATTTTTCTATCACTTAGACAAATGTAAATTACCCTCGTGTGATTGCGATGGTATCACCGATGTAAAGTATGTGGTTGAATGTAGGAAATGAGCTTAAGGACAGTCTATTTTAATTGTGAGGTGGTTGGTCATGTATATTCTTAAGTAGAAAATAAGCTTAAAGCATGTTTACTAATTAGGATATAATTGTAGAGTCTATTACCACACTATAAGGGGGTTCAATAATGTGGTAATTGTAATTTTGAAATTTCTTCGAAATTAACACAAGTTGAAGGTGTAGAGAAGAAAAAAGACAAAGACTTATAGTGGTTTGACCCACTATTTGCCTACGTCCAGTACCTAAGTATCACCCATTAGGATTTCCAATAACAATCTTCATAATATTACAATTTCATTTTCTAGTTAAGTGAGAACTCTTACAACGTTCTTAATTACAGTTCAAGAGCAAACCAACCTAACGATCTACTATTTGATCCCACTCACAATCACTATAAAATAATGTTTTTCAAGCACTCACCAACAGTGAATAAGCTAGTTATACAAGCAATGAAGAAAGAAACAAATGAACAATACACTTGTATCAATAAGAGAGAGAAAACTAATGCTTCGATGTTTGGTCGTTGTAGGAATTGAATGCCCAAATGTTTCTTGTTGTTTTTGAAGTGCCTTTGAGCTATTTATACATTTCCAAGTCCAAAGAGACATTAAGGGATTGACTGTTGTCGTTGTAAGATAGAGCAGTCATGCATTTAATGCTCTGACATAGTATCTCACTCGAGTGAGCCATGAGTGTTACTCGAGTGAGCCTTTTCTTGAAATCAATCCCTGATACTTGCTACTCGAATGAACCATTTTTCTGAACTTTGGGACCACCAACGCTTGACTATTTTTCGCTAGTCATCCATTTTTTTGTTTATTTTAAACTCTGATTTTGTCAGTCGTAGGTATAAACCTTTTGTCTTCATGTGAAAACTCGAGTGAGGCAACTTGTTACTCAAGTAAGATGTTATTTGTGGTCACTGCTCGATTGGATTACTCGAGTGAAGTATGTTGTTGCTCGAGTATGTTTTTCATCACTGATCCTCTGGTTCAAAAAGTTACTCGAGTGAAGCCTTTGATTACTTAAGTGAGATGGTACATGGATTACTCGAGTGAGCTTCATCTGGTTACTTAAGTGATGCTTCGTGTTACTTAAGTGAGAACACCTTGATCTTTTCCTCTATTCACCATGGATTACTCGAGTGAAGGCTTGAGTTATCGAGTGAGATTTCTCAGCACTTTGGTTACTCGAATGAAATGGTTGATTACTCGAGTGAGGCTTTAACGATGGTGAAAAATCATGAGTTCAGACGAGCGAAATTGCAATAAAGACTGAAGCGGACGTGCAAGAACAACGCATCACGGTTGAAAGGCGAGATCGGGATGAGCTAATGGCAGTGAAGAGAATGAAATCTACTAAGAACCTAAACACAACAAAACCTAAATCCCACTTTTCTAAAACCAATCGATTAACCACGACCACCACCACTACTCCAGAAGATGCAATCATGGAGGAGAGTAGAAACAAAATCAAAAAATTAAAAAAAAAAAGAAAGAAAGAAAGGAAGATGTGCAGAAGGGAAGACATCATAGTAGTTTGGAGAGAGAAGATGAGGAGAAGGAGAGAGGAGAAAGATGAGCATTTTATTCCAAAGGAGAAAGAGGAGGAGAGAAGGATACAAGAGATAAAGTTACTTTTATTTTTTTTCAAATAATAATAATAATTAAGAGATAATACAGGACAATTTACTTGAAGAGGTGTGACTTCTGATTTCCTGATACATCTTTGTTTATTCCAGTTATTAGTATTACATTTTTTAAAATATAAATAATTTGTTAAGTTGAAATACTCTTAAAAACTTCTATATTATTGTAATATCTTTTAAAAGGTTACATAGGGGTAATTTCCACTATTTTCATGAGCCCATCATCGAGTCTATTCACGAGCTCACCGTCGAACTTGTTCACAAACCTATTATCGAGTATGTTGAACCAATGGTGGTTAACATTCATGTCCCATTATGTTTTGATGATGAAAAAAATTAGGTTTGATACTTAAGCATTCAATCATGTTTGTCAATATCTAACTCTAGTAAACAAACAAATAACTCGCGTAGTCAAGGTGACCAGAAAAACCAAAGTGTCCAAAAAAATCATATCATCAGACACAAAAATTCAACTCGAGTACCATAACTGTCTAACTCGAGTTATCCAGAGGTCATATAACTCCAGTAACAGAACCTACAACTCGAGTAAGAGGGACATCCAGAGGCTATGGTTTATGTGCCCTAACTCAAGTAAGAATAAGTCTAACTCAAGTTGTCCAGACGCCATATAACTCAAGTAAATAGAAGACATAACTTGATTAAGACATCTAGAAGTATCAGAGATGTAAATTCAACTAGAGTATCATCATTAATTACTGGACCAGTTCAATCAAACAAAAGGCTTGAATATGAAGAGCTAACTATAGTAACAAGTTGGCCTACTCGAGTAATCAGTTGGAGACAAAATGATTATACCTAGGACTGACAAATTCAGAGTTTAAATATCGAGGGTTGGTGGTCTCAATGGTCACATTCATGGCTAACTCGAGTAACAAGGAAGGCTTACTCGAGTTACACATTTCTGGGTCGTGTTCTTCAATTGGCTAACTCGAGTATCACAAATGGCTAAGTCAAGTTAGAAGATGTGTCAGAGCATTAAATGTATGGTTGCTCTATCTCACAACAGCTACATTAATTCCTCCAACATCCATTACGACCTAGAAAGGTATAAATAGACACAAGAAACTTCAGAAAAGGTGTTGATAACAACTTGCAGTCATCTTTCAACAATCATCAAGCTTTCTCTTGTTCTTATTTGTAAATCATTCACATACCTCTCAAGAGTACTTTTACACTTGCAAATTTATTATTGCTTGAGAGTGATAGATTTCATTTTCATTCTTCTTTTAGAAAGAATTTCTTTGTAATAGAGAGATGATGGTTTGCTTGTTTGTCTTAAAATCAAGAGTTGTATTGTAAGTGGTTTAATCTTGCACTTTTGAAGCAAGGGTTTGTAGAGGTTGCCTTCACCTATTGAAGAAGGAAGTTATAGTGGATTCAAAATCTCAAAGGGAAGCTTGAGTAGTGGAGGTAGGCTAAGAGGGTCAAACCATTATAAATATTGGCTTTGATTTCTCCAACCCTTCTCTCTTTACATTCATTATTTGTGTGAATTGGATTAGTGTTCTCGCTTTGTCTTTTGCTTATCTTAAATAATTTGATAATTGCAAAAATGTTTTTGAACAAGTTTTAAAACTAGAAATCCAATTCACCCCCTATTGGACTTCTATTTCGGACCTACAATCGGTATCAGAGCTTAATCCTTTGATCAAGGTGTAAAAACCTAAGAGAAAAAGATCCAAATGGCATCTATGAACAACATTTCTAAATATGAGGGTTTATCTATTAACCGAGTTCTTTTCTTTGATGGTAGTGACTACATATATTGGAAGACAATGACGATGGAGTTTTTGATGTCAGAAAGCATCGATGTTTGGAATATCATTGATAAAGGTCCATTTGCACCTACCAAGACAGTTGATGGCGAAAAGGTTGAAAAGCCAAAAGAGGAATGGAATGAATCCGAAAATAGGCTTGTATCCTTCAATCACAAAGCTATGCATATCCTCTTTTGTGCACTTAGTAGAGACCAATGTCACAAGGTTCAACAAGGCCAAAATGCTCATGAAATTGGCATCCTCTTGAAGTGACTTATGAAGGAACCAAGCAAGTGAAAGAGAACAAGGTGTCCTTACTTGTTCATAAATATGAGCTTTTCAATATGAAGCCGAATGAATCAATACAATCCATGTCCAATATATTCAATGATATTATTAATGGCCTCAAAGCTCTAGGGAAGACCTATACTCATTCCAAACTTGTGAGGAAGATTCTTACATCATTGCCAAAGCCTTGGGCTCCAATCAAAAATGCTATCCAAGAAGCCGAGTATCTCTCAACAATACCATTGAAATATCTCATGGGATCTTTGCTTACTAATAAGATGAGCATGAAGGAAAAAAAAAGAGGAAATAGAAGAGAAGAAGAAGAAGAAGAAGAAGAAGAAGAAGAAGAAGAAGAAGAAGAAGAAGAAGAACAAGGAAAATAGTATTGCACTCAAAGCTTTAACTTCAAAGGCCGAAATCTCTAGTGATATTAAGGATGAAAATGAAAATGAAGAAATTGCTCTTCTTACTAGAAAATTCAAGAATTCCTAAAGAAGAAGAAATTCTCCAAAAGGCCATACAAGAAGGATGGCTCGAAAGAATTCTCTAATAAGGATGATAATGACATCATTTGTTATGAATGAAATAATCTCAGACACATCAAATATGAATGTCCTCTCCAAAAGGAAGCCAACAAAAGATTCAAAAAGAAGAATAAAGCAACGGTGGCTACTGGGAGCAATAGTGATGATAGTTTGGATGATGATGAGGATGTTGAGGAAGTTGCCAACTTATTCCTCATGGAAATTAGAGAAGAAGAAGAAGAAGAAGATAATTAGGTAAGTGATTCTTATACTCATGAAGAATTATATGAAGCATTTGAATCATTGAATTTTGAGTTTAGAAAGATTGTGATTAAGCATGTTGCATTAAAGGAGATTGTAAGTGAGCTTGATAAAAAGAATGATGTTTTGGAAAATGAGAATGATTGTTTAACAAAGGAGAATGATAGATTGAAGAATGAACTTGCTAAATGCTTGACTAATAAGGATGATGAATTGGTGAATGAAAATATTGCATTAAAGAACAAGGTTGCATGGCTCACTAATGTGTCTCATAAACTCACTCAAGGGAAAGAAAATTTTGACAAGCTTCTTGGTAGTCAAAGGTTGTCTTTATCCAAAAGTGGTTTTGAATATAATTACAAGAATGACAACAAATCATATCATGCTTGGTTTGTTATACTACATGCATCATTTTCATTTTCTACTTGCAACTATTGTTGTGAGATGGGGTTATTGCATATTCTTGCAATCTTAGAAGCAATGCCTATATTGGAGTGAAGAAGGTGCAGGTTCCCAAAGGAACCATCCTTCCTAGCATGATTAGGACTAAATCTTATTGACCAAAAAGACAATGGGTACCAAAAATGAGAAATTGAATTTTATTTTGTAAGTGTGCATGGAGGGCAATGTGAAGACAAACACTTGGTATCTTGATATTGGTTGCTCTAAGCATATGACCAGAGACAAAAAATAATTCTCCAAACTTTAGCTTAAAAGAGGTAGATCTGTAACATTTGGAGACAACTCAAAAGAAAAAATTATAGGTAAAGGTGAAGTGGGTAAGGAACATTCACCAATCATTAAAAATGTTTGTCTTGTTGATGGATTGAAACACAAATTGCTTAGCATTAGTCAATTGTGTGACATGGATAATCGTGTTGTCTTTGAATCATCACATTGCATCATTGAAAGCATCAGGGATAGAAAAGTTTTATTCACTGGTCATATGCATGAAAAAATTTATGTTGTGGTTTTAAATGACTCAAAAAATCTTTCAATGAAAAATATTTTTATGGTTTCAATGAAGATGCATGGATTTGGCATAAGAGATTAAGACATGCAAGCACGGATTTGATTTCTAAACTTTCCAAAAAATATTTAGTTGTTGGTTTGCCATAATTAAAGTTTGAAAATAATGTTGTGTGTGATGCATGTGTTAAAGAAAAGCAAACTATAACATCTATCAAAAGCAAAAGCATGATTTCTACATCAAGACCACTTGAGCTATTGCATATGGACTTATTTGGTCCTACATCTATTATGAGTTTGGGTGGTGAACAATATGTATTTGTTATTATAGATGATTTTTCACGTTTTTCATGGGTGTTGTCCTTTTTCATAAGAATGAAACCATACATATATTCACTAAATTTAGTAGAAAGGTCCAAAACGAAAAAGGATACACTATTGTATCTATTAGAAGTGATGAACGAAGAGAATTCGATTGTGACCCATTTGAAATTATTTGTAATAAACAAGGTATCTATCATAACTTTTTTGGCACCTAGAGCCCTTCAACAAATGGTGTTGTTAAGAGGAAAAATAGAACATTACAAGAAATGGTTAGGACCATGTTAAGTGATAATGATCTTCCTAAATACTTTTAGGTCGAGGCAGTCAATACCGCTTGCTGCATATTAAATAGGGCTCTAATTCATTCCAAACTCAAGAAAACTCCTTATGAGCTTTGGAAAGGAAGAAAGTCTAACATTTCTTACTTTCATGCATTTGGATGCACATGTTTGTTCTTAATAATGGAAAAGAAAATCTTTGTAAATTTAATGCAAAGTCGGATGAAGCTATACTTCTTGATTATTCTTTGGTTAGCAAAGCTTATAGAGTTTTTAATAAGAGAACTCTTAAAGTCGAAGAGTCTATTCATGTTGTTTTTTATGAATCTAATCACTCTTTTCCAAGAACTTGTGATGATGATGATATAGATATTACCAACAAGATGGATGAGCTTGGCACTTATGAAAATGAAGAAAATGCACAAGAAGGTGAAAAACCAAAAGATAAAGAAACTCATGATCATCAAGGTACAAATCAACAACATGAAGGACCTCCCAATGAATGGATCTTTGTAAAGGATTACCTAAAAGAGAAAATCATTAGTGATGTATCCAAAGGGGTAACAACTAGATCATCTACATATCTTGATATTGGTAATGTTGCCTTTATTTCTCAAATAGAGCCTAAGAATGTTGATGTTGCTTTGAATGATGAACAATGGTGTGTTGCAATGTAAGAAGAGCTTAATCAATTTGAGAGAAATAATGTATGGGAGCTAGTTGCCAGGCTTAAGGATAAAACCATTATCGGTATTAAATGGGTATTTAGGACTAAAACCGATTAAAATGGTATAATAATAAGGAATAAGGCTAGACTTGTTGCCCAAGGCTATAACCAAGAAGAGTGAATAGATTTTGATGATACATTTGCTCCCATTGCTAGACTAGAAGCCATCCGCATATTGTGTGCATTTGCATGTTTTAAATGTTTAATATTTTATCAAATGGATGTGAAAAGTGTGTTTTTAAATGGCTTTTTAAAAGAAGAAGTGTATGTGGAACAACCTCCCGGTTTTATTACTAATGCCTTGTATGGTTTCTAACAAGCTCTAAGAGCTTGGTATGAAAGACTTAGTAATTTTTTTCTTGAAAAAAGTTTTAGAAGAGGGAATGTTGACACAATACTTTTTATTAAAAACAAAAATGATGATATGTTGGTTGTTCAAATTTATGTTGATAATATTATATTTGTTGCTACTAATGAGTATTTGGTTGAAGAGTTCGCCAAAGATAGGCACAAGGAATTCGAGATGAGCATGATGGGTGAGTTAAATTACTTCTTGGCTTACAAATCAAGCAATTGAAAGATGACTTCTTCATCAACCAATCAAAATACATTGGAGATCTATTAAAGAGATTTGGTATGGAGAATGAAAGACCTTGTAGCACACCCATTAGCACAACCACAAACTCACTAAGGATGAGATAGGAAAACCCGTGGATATAAAGCTTTATTGAGGTATGATCTATTCTCTACTTTATCTCACTGCTACTAGAACAGATATAATACATAGTGTGTGTTTATGTGCTAGATTCCAAGCATGCCCTAAAGAATCTCGTTTGATATGAACATATTTTTTCGTTATCTTGTTGATACCCGTAATTTTGGTTTGTGGTTCCGAAGTGTTAAATGTTTGATCTTGTTGGCTATTCTGATGCAAATTATGGTGGTAATCAATTAGATAGGAAGAGCATATCCGATATATGTCAATTTCTAGGATATGCATAAGTATTATGGTTTTCTAAAAAGCAAAATCGTGCATCACTATCTATTGTTGAATCTGAATATGTGGCAGCGGGTAGTTGTTGTGCACAAATTCTTTGGATAAAGCATCAATTAGAAGACTATCGTATCATGATTTCGAAAATTCCTATTAAGTGTGATAACACTAGTACTATCAATATTTCTAAAAATTCCACCCAACATTCTAGGACCAAGCATATAGACATTAGATATCATTTCATTCATGATCATGTTTTGAATGGTGATATTGTGCTTGATTTTGTTAGAACCGAAGACCAATTAGCAAGCATTTTTACTATACCTTTGGATAGTGAAACTTTTACATCCATTCATAGAAGACTTGTTATGATTGAATTATATGTTAAATGATTTATTTGTTTGATTCATTTTCATTCATATATATCAAAATGATCCACAAATGTTTATGACTATATCTACTGGTGTGCAGAAAAGTGTTAGTAGTGGAATATTGACAAAAATTGAAGAAATGGGTTGTGTGAATGGCTTACTCGAGTATGGTAATGGGTTCCGCGAGTATTGACATGAACTGGGTTATCTGGGAAATTTTGGAAAAATAAAACTCGAGTAAAGTAGATATATAACTTGAGTTATGTAAGGTTCGGACAACTCAATAATTGCGTTTTGCAACTCGAGTTAACATCAGAGTGTATAACTCCAGTAAGCAATATGTTAACTCGAGTTAAACGAGGAATCAATATGTTGAAAACTCGAAAAAACATAACAAATCCACACTCTCTCTTTCAAACTCGTCGTGCCTTTCCTTTCCCTCTCTCCCTAACTCGAGTTCATCCTAACCAAAATCAACCAAAACCCATCATTACCCACTCAAAATTGACCTCCCTTACATTAGATTCACACTTTGATTCCACCAAAATCACACCAAATTGCCTCAAATCAGTAATTACGCCCAAACTGAACCATAACCTTAATCTTTTGAAAAATGTCTCAAAAACCTAGAAGGAGGATTAAAAGGTTTGCTCAAAGGATTTTGGAACCAATTGTGAGTGAAGATTCTGACTCATCTACGCTATCTCCTCCTATCCAATGCCAAACTCTAAATTATGCAGGAAACAAAGGGGTTGTTCCGTCTTGCTATTTGGCTCCAGTAGAGGATTTGCCTTTGGATTCATGATTCATCTCTCCAATTGCACAAAAGGTGTACTACAAGGTAATTAAGCATGAAAAACTCTTGCCTACAATGATGTTTGATTATGATTCGTTGAGAGATGTCGAATATGATTTGGAAGATGATTTTAGGCCTCTTGGAGTCTTGGTATTAGTGAATTCTTGGGATATAAAATTTTTTTTTATGAGAATTTAGTGAAGGAATTATATGCTAATATGGAAGAGGTTAAGTGGTCTATGGAATTGGGTACAGTTCTTTGCATTTGTGTTGGTGGGAAAGGCTTTATTATTTTGAAAAGTAGCTTGTGTCGATGGTTCAATATTTTCGAAGGCGGAGTTGTTCCCACTAGGTTGTCTCTTATGGAAGAAAATGTAGAATATATTGATGAAGAGGTGGATAAACAAGTTGTATTTAGTGACGAATTTTAGCTACAAAAGGTATATCGGTACTTGAAATCCATTGTTGTGGTTGAAGTCTGTCCAGATGTTCATCTTGAAGCTGCTAATCTTCAAGGAAATTTGCGTATGATTTACTATGTGGTCAACTGCAGCATCACACAGAAGAAGGACACTCAGAATCATGTGTCGGCTTTGGATATTGAAATCATTTTGCATGTAATTAAACGCACTCACATCAACTTTCCGACTCTCATTATCAAGAGGATGAAATAAAAGTGGAAACATTTTTTCAAGAATTCATATGAGAATAACAAAAAGAAAGATGGTTTACCATATGGGGCTATCATTGCAAATATCCTTCAAGAACAAGGCATTGACTTATCAAGGTATGAATCTCAAGAAGTGTCACATTCTTGGATTTTTGACAAATCAAATTTGGGCAAATCTAGAATGATCAAGAAGGTGAACAGAAGGTGGATTTTTGGATCTCATGTAAGATTGGAAACAAACAAATTAGCTTTCCTAAGGGATAGAGCTCGTATTCCTTCTTCCATTGGTCACACACTTGATGGTTCTCGTAGTGGAAGAAAGGGTGCAAGTGGTGCTAGTTCATCTCGAGGCTTGGTGAGTGTTGAACAATTTCGGGCTCTTGAAACGAAGGTGGACAACATTTTGGGCTTTGTTAGTGATCTTTGGACTTGGATGAAAGAAACTCGTTGTACTAACAATGATGCCATTCCATCTACCTCCACACCGCCACCACCACCACCGAGTCCATGACTTAGCTTTGGACAAAGGGATTGACATCTCATGCATTTTCATATTTTAGATTGTTGTTTGGACTCTTAGTTTTTATTCATATTGGAAAATTTGTATGCCTATTTGAATTTGTGTTAGCTTTATATTTTTGGCTAATTTGTAAGCCTATTTGGATGTTGAATGATTATCAATGTTTACCGTGAATGGATAATTTGGATGTTTCTTATGCTCTTAATTTTTAAAATGCTTATGCATGGTGTTTTATTCGCTTTTGTGTTGATGACAAAATGGAGGAGAAAATAGGAGTTTGATGCTTGATGGTATTTGATGATTGATATTTATGATGTATGAATGATTTTCATTTGATTTTTATGATGTTTGATAGTTGAAATTTTTTTTATACATTTGATGTTAAACTTTCTACCGCGTAAATGATTTATTAAGGTTGAGTTATTGTTTGAGTTATTATGAATATGCACTAACAAATGTGACAAGGGTAAAACCTTAATCAATTCCTTTGAAATATTTTTGTCTTTGATGGATGCACATACTAAGTGAGAGTATCAAACTCTTCCATGTTTTGCCATCATCAATAATGGGAGATTGTTGAACCAATGGTGGTTAACATTCATGTCCCTTTATGTTTTGATAATAAACAAAATTGGGTTTGACACTTAAGCATTATAGGATTTTCTTCAATATCTAACTCAAGTAAACAAACAAATAACTCGCGTAATCAAGGTGACTAGAAAAACAAAAGAGTCCAGAAAAATCATATCATCAGACACAAAAAATTCAACTCGAGTACCAGAACTGTATGTCTAACTCAAGTTCCCTAACTCAAGTAAAAACAAGTCTAACATGAGTTGTCCTGACGCCATATAACTCGAGTAAACAGAAGACATAACTCGAGTAAGACATCCAAAAATATCAGATATGGAAATTCAACTCGAGTATCATCATTCATTACTCGACCAATTCAATCAAACAAGAAGCTTGAATATGAATAGCTAACTCAAGTAACAAGTTGGCCTGCTTGAGTAATCAGTTGGAGACAAAATGATTATACCTAGGAATAACAAATTCAGAGTTTAAATATCGAGGATTGGTGGTCCCAACAGTCACATTCATGGCTAACTCGAGTAACAAGGAAGGCTTACTCGAGTTACACATTTCTGGGTCGTGTTCTCCAATTGGCTAACTCGAGTATCACAAATGGCTAACTCGAGTTAGAAATTGTGTCAGAGCATTAAATCAATGTTGATCTATCTCACAACAGCTACATTAATTCCTCCAACATAGATTATGACTTGAAAAGATATAAATAGACCCAAGACACTTCATAAAAGGTGTTGATAAAAACTTGTAGTCATCTTTCAACAATCATCAAGCTTTCTCTTGTTCTTATTGGAAAATCATTCACATACCTATCAATAGTACTTTTACACTTGCAAATTTATTATTGCTTGAGAGTTATAGATTTCATTTTCGTTCTTCTTTTAGAAATAATTTCTTTGTAATAGAGAGAGGATAGTTTACTTGTTTGTCTTAAAAACAAGAGTTGTATTATGAGTGGTTTAATCTTCCACCTTTAAAGCAAGAGTTTGTAGAGGTTGCCTTCAGTAATTGAAGAAGGAAGTTATAGTGCATTCAAAATCTCAAGGGGAAGCTTAAGGAGTGGACGTAAGCTGAGAGGGATGAACCACTATAAATATTGGATTAGATTTCTCTAACCTTTCTCTCTTTACATTCATTGCTTGTGTGAATTGGATTAATGTTCTTCCTTTGTCTTTTGCTTATCTTAAATATTTTGAGAATTGTAAAAACTTTTTTGAACAAGTTTTAAAAGCTAGAAATCCAATTCACCCCCTCTTAGATTGTTATTTTGGACCTACAAAGTCTGTTCACAAGCCTTTTATCCAGTCTATTCATAGGCCCATTATTGAGCCATTCATGAGTACATCATCGAGTCAATTCACAAGCTCACTATCAAACCTGTTCATGAGCGAGATTTAGTTTGGAGTGTTCAAGTTCGGATCGTTTAATTGTCAAACTTCAAACTTGACTTTTTTAAAATTGAGCAGAATCATGAACAAGTTTTTTCTTGAGCCAAATATTGAGCGGCTCATAAGTAGATTGGCTCATTTACATGGATTAATTACGTGTTATCTTAGGATTTTTTTCCCTAAATTACAATTATATTGAAGTAATGTTTTTTTGTCATGATACCAAATTTTTATTTTGTTACCAGGTTTTAAATTTAAATTTTGCATTTTTACTATTTATTGTAATCTCAATATGGCAATCCAACGGGTGTGAATTAGATTTCTTGCTAAAAAGTTAAAATCCTTAAAAAAAATCAATATTTTGCAGAATAAAATAGTAGTTCAATCCAAAATACAACCACACAAAAGAAAAATGAAGAAAGTAAGGGATAAAAGAAGCAAAGTCAGGATTTATAGTGGTTCCATTAAAACACTTCTTCACTTGTGGGAGGAGGGAAATCACTGCACCTCTTGTTTTCCCAGGTTCACAAGGAACTTTTACACCTTATTTTTAGCAGGCCAAAACAAGAAAACCTCAACCTTTTATTTTTCAAGGAACTAAACAAGACAAATCTATTATACCCTTCAAGCTTTAACACCAAAGCTTGATTACAAGTGGATTGCTAAAGTTAAAACAATATTCTCACACCAACTCATAAAGCAATAAGCAAATAAAAAAACTCAATTAGTATGCAAGAACTTGAGAACAATAAGAGAGAAAATCAAAAATAAATTTGACAAAGCTTGGGCACTCTCTCAATAATGTTCGTCCCTTCATCAGAAATGGGTGAGTCTATTTATAAGCATTGTTCCAAAAATAGCCATTGTAGATCCCAAAGTAGTCGTTGTGAGATAATGGCAAAATCTGATCTTTAATGACATCGTCCCATGCTACGTACAAAGATTCTGAAACCATCAGAGTGTTACGCGCAGTGTTCTCCTTTCTGCGTGCATAACATTGAGTCCAGTAGTCACTCCTTGAATTCACTTTGCCACTACGTGCTTAGGCTCTCTTCTGCATGCGTAAGTGACCAACTCTGTACACTTTACACAATCTTTCTACATGCATTGACATGTTTCCAAAATCACACATTTGATTCTTCACGTGATTGTGTTAGAGAATATTTAAATTTAAATTCCTAATGAGCGTCTTGCTTTTGTCTTCTGATACATCTCGTCTACATGCATTACATTGCCATTCTACTCATACTGCATATTGTCTACATGTGTTGTTTGCTCTTCTACGCATATTGTCCATGCTAGAAAACACAGTATCTCTTTAACTTGATCAATGTGAATAGATCATGGCACAACGTGCATAGATCATGATTTAACGCGCTTAGAGGGTTCATTAACGTGCGTAGCTTAACTATGGCAAGTGTTTTGTTGAATCATCAAAACTTAGAAGGAATCATATGTTGACCAAACTGGTTCAACATTTCCAATTTTCTACAATTATATAAAGGGGGAATTACTATTACGTCCCTGTGATATATCAAAATCTCTCATTGCACCATTGTGTTTTCAAAAGTCTCCTTGTCATGACCCAAAGTCGGGCTGCGGTCGGTATACGAGGTGAACCGTCTATGGAAGCCCGACTCATCTCATACAAGTCTCGGAGAACCGAAACTACCCAGATTCATATGATTAGTCGGCTTATTTACCATATTACAACATTTTAACAAGATAAGTTTTCTGAAAAACAATATTCCCGAATATTATTAAATTATAATTATAATATCAAAATTCTAAATAATAGTTCAAATAAAAAATAGGATAAACATTATTTAACAAATACAAGTTCATAACCCATTACCCGGTGTGGAGCAACTAACAGAACAAAAATCTGGCCCGAACAATGGGGCACTCACTGAGCGCGGAAGAATCAAGCGACCACTATCAAGATCACCTGAAAAGTGAAGTAGAACAAAGACAAAAAAAAATAAAGGGGTAAGAATCCTTAGTGAGCAGACAATATAATAGAGCGGCACATGCTCCTCAACAGTGTTTCAAAATGTTTTCGAAAACTAACACATGCACATATATATACAAATAATACCCTATATATATATATATATATATATATATATATATATATATATATATACATACATACATACACTCGTATATATAAATAACTTAGTTCAAAATCCACTTTGCAATCCTTTTTGCATACAGAGCAGACAATAGACAATTATCGAAATTTATTAAATGAAGAAATTAAATAACATGTTTAATTTTTCTCAAAACCCAAAATAGCCAAAGTTTTTCCTTTCAAATATTTTTCTAAAATTCACATTCACTTTCGAAAGTATTCCAAAGAACAATACTCCAATATTTTCAGAGATAAATACTCAATTTATTTCAAGATGATTTCTAAATTATTTTCAGACTTGAATACCGTAGTATTTTCAGAGTTAAATATCAAGATATCTTTCAGAAATAGTTCCAAAACATTTCAAAAGTGTAGTTCAAAATATTTTTTTAGATAGTACTTCAAAACTCAATGGGACCAGAACAGAATGTATAGAATAGTATTGTGGGATCTGCCACTATACAGAACATATCATATATCTAGCCGGATACACGACCACCCCATTACCTTAGTAACTAAGGCCTTGACAAAGCATTATACCCAAGACTAAATACTCCGTAGCTAGGTGTCCTCATATCTCAGTGTTATATACGTATAATATTTCACAACCAATTATGCATATCAGATTTTTCTTTATTCCTTCTTACACAAAATACTCTTATATGTATACTTTAGATTTTCATAGCAAAAC
>CAODLS010256127.1:0-10621 GCA_948243855.1 Flueggea neowawraea
GTGATGAAACGACACTTTAGAGAGGTTCTAGGCCTCACAAAAACTGTTTTGAAAACATTTCAAAACTATCACATACAGATATAAGCATATACATACGTATACACGCCAATACAAAATATTAGTTTCGAAATCCATTTTCCAAAAACATTCGCAACCAAAGCAAACAACAGGTAGAAACATTCAGAATATATATAACGCATATCAAAAACAGACAAAATATGTATATAATACACCAAAAACAGATATGAGACCAGAAACAGATAGAATGTATGTATAATTGAGCTCCACCACTAATCAGAAACAAAGTACATGCGTATGGCCGGACACACGACTACCATTAACCCTTGTAACTAGGCCTTAACTGCTCAATAGTACCAAAGACTACGTTTCACCTTACGTAGCACAGGTGTCTCATACTGAAATATTTATATATATTTACCATATATATATCAGGCATACACACAAAATAAACATAAATTTTCAGAAAATATTTATAAACCATATATAAATATTTAAATTTTTCTTTTCAGAAACATAGATTTTTCATAAAATAATAATCACGTAATCCAGATTATTAATTAGCCAACCATTAATTATTCCATTTTTCATAAACACGTCTGACATAAACAAAAACATATAATTTATAAGACACAACCTATGTTTCTAAAGCTGTCATTTCACTCACCTGGACGACGAGCCAATAATCAAAATCTCAGACCAGGACAAATGTCACATAGCAGAGTGAACAAACAACTGACGTCAGTGGATGACTGATTACCTCAGATATCAAACTGAGCTGAAACATAATTTTATTACCAAAGGGTCAGATACGGTAATTGTGGCGATGCAGAATATGTGATATGCAAATGCTAATGAAGAAACTAAGACCTCAAACGTCGACCGAAAACCCATCTCGATCAAATATTAAACTTATCTCTCCAAAATTGATCATTGATGTAAAATTACATATTGGTCCCCGACCTATGTAAAATTACGCTTTAGTCTTCAATTTTTTTAAAATTGCAAAGTATTCTGAAATTACCAACTAGTCCTCTAAGTAATCAGAATTCTCAAATTAATTCTCTAATTTTCAGAAATTGCAAATCAATCCCTCAAATGCTAAATATCATAACTAGTCATCAATATACTCAGAATTATGTAAAATTATAGTTTTAGTCCTTTCGGTAAAAAACTACACCAAAACGTCACAAATCTCAAGCCGACTGAAACCCAACGTTTTCAACCATCTCAATCAACTTAATACAGTCCCTAGAACCTAAATCTATCATCCTTTCTACCCAAACAACAGCAAAACACCTAAAACTGTCCTAAAAAATTCGGACCAAATAAACCCATTATAAAAAATCATCAATTTCTCATTTTTCAAGCTAAATCCATGTTCTTTCATGCTTCTTATACTTAGATCTAACAAAAACAACTCCAAATCAAGCCACAAATTCACACAAAATCGAACCCTAGCTCCATTCATACCCATTTTCGTTCTTCACGCCTCATAGCAACATAAAGGTGCAAAAATGGAAGAAAATCAAGTTAGAGTGTTGTTCTTACCTCAAGAAGTGTTGTAGATCCAAGGAAGAGCAAAGAGAGACAATGGGTGACAGAGAGAAAGAGAGAGTTTTAGGAGTGAAAATGGCGGAGAACAACGAAGAGGGTCGGGTTTTAGGGTTTTAAAGACATAGCAGACAAGACAAGGGCATCCCTCACAAGACACGGGCAAAGCAATTAAGACACGGACACGAATGTGTGTCCGTGTGTCGAGCCAGCCAAAAGACACAATCAAAAGCCAAAAGACAAGGTTAGATGATTAAAGACACGAGCAAAATTGTTTTGGGCATGTCTCAGGTCATTGAAGCTAGAAACGCGACTTTTTGCTTCCAAAAACTCCTCGTTCGATAGGACAAAGGCCAAACATGATCAAGGAACCTTAAATCAACTTAAAAACATGATTATTCATAATCAAAAACATGAATCTAATGTCTTGAATCAAGGAATCAAGAATGAATGCAAACCAAACCACGATCGAAGCACAAGCGAAACACATGCAAAGCATGCAAGATATTACAAAATCGGATCTCATTTATAAAAGAAAAAAAGAAAAGGAGGAAGCTATGTGTCAGAGTGTGGGCATGCGGGAATGGTAACTTGGAGTGAACATGAAGGAGAGGTGTCATAAGAGAAGGCGGAGGAAGGAGTTTTAAATGGGCTTTTGGACTAAAGATGCAGAAAGAAAAGGGTCATGTATTTAAAGTGTTGACGCTGTGAATGACAAATTTGGAGAAAGTTGTAAGTAAATAGTATAAGTAGACTGTGCAGTGGACCACGTAATTTTAACTCAAATATAATTAATATACACTTTTAAAAAAACAATTTTTCAGATAGTAATTTGTCAGAAAATTACTTCTTAAAAAATTGAACTAAACAAGTCCTTAGTTTCAATGGAATATTTTCTTTCTAGTGATTTTTGAAAAAAACAAATCGTTGACAATATAATTTAAAAAGATCTAATTAATTGTTTATAAAATAATAGATTGAAATTGAAACATAGCTTTTTGTTTAAATTATTGTTTATCATATCTGTAGATATAGATAGATCAAAATCAGTGGTTATCACTTATCAAAATTAGTTCCATTTGAATTAGGCTCTTAATGATTTGATGAAGTTGTTAATTCAAAAGAGGGTAAATATGTCTAATTTTTTCCTTACATACTGACTTTTATAAATGTTATGATAAATTTACTTTATAAACGAAACTAAAATTTATCTCCAATTAAAAATATTATTTATTTTAAATTAGTCAAACAATAGATATTTTAATAACAAAAAGATAGTAGTATCTTTTATGTTCTAATATACTAAAAAATATATTTTTCTTAAATAATTTAATAGTCAAGAGAACTCTTTTTAATTCTTATTTAAATGTCTCAAGCATATAAGAGGCTTCAAATTCAAAATAATTTTATAAAAAATTATAAATTTTATATTTAGAACTAGTATTATTACTTCTTTTTAAAAATTAACCTCTGCTTCTGAAAAATCTTGGCTCCTCTATGGGCAAGACACAACAAACAATAAGAAAAATCACTCCAGTAACATCGCACAATAGATACTAAACCATGCTAGGACGCCACAGATCCCAACAATCCTGCATCATTGCTTTCTCTTGGCAAAAACGTGGCAAACACAGATGAGAACTTTCCTTACACGTCTAAGCATTCCATATTCGGGAAATCATCGTCATTTTTGCATATGATATTTGGGTATACTATCGGCATATATTTACCGCAGAGTTGACGTGAAAGAAAAAGGTATAAATGAGTATATGAAAGCAAAGGGATAATAAGCCTGTAATTCATTCCAGAGGATTAACTGCCTAGGAAGGATCAAATATCGTGGAGTCTCCAATTTCAATTGTTTCCAAGTTTGGAACTTTCATTTTATTAGTTGCTTATCAGAAAGTATATTTGGAGCAATTTCTCGCAATGTGGTCTAGATCATGCATTTTTTGATGTAGTTATTTTTATTGTAATTAATGGAGGATTAAACCATTCATGTAGTGCGATTTGAAGGCAATTGTTAATTAATGTAAATGCCAAAGAAAAAGACAGGATTTGTGTGTTGAGTACTTGAGGAAATCTTGATGCAATATCATAACCCGGTTGGGCCCTTTTCATTAGATTATTTTGACCCAAAGATATGGTTGTAAACGAACCAAGCTGCTCGCGAACTGCTCGAGCTCAATTTGTTTATTTACGAGCATGTTCGTGAACAAAATGTAAGGCTCTATTAGTTAAACGAGCCGAACTCGAACAAACAAAGCTCGGACTCGAAAGCTCGCGAGTAGCTCGTGAACAGGCTCGATAAAAGCTCGTATAGAAGCTCGAAATTGGACTTATTTACCCAAGGATATACTTATATATATTAAGTATTGTATATTTATTATTAGAATTTTATATCAATAATTTAATGTTATATGAACAATTTTTATTTGTTATGTTGTTTATTATATGTAATTAATTTTAAATTTTAGAATTTAATAATTTATTTTGCTTGGTATAAAATGTAATGTCCAAAATATTTTTATGTTAAGATGTGTGAACAAATAATTTATAGGATTATAAATTGAATAATTTAACAATCTACTTAGAGAAAAATAACACGTTTATATCAAAATATGTGATATAAACAACATAAACATAAACTATTGATTCTAAAGTTCATGTTCTACACTATTTTTTAAAATTAAGGTTTAGGTCTATGAATAACGAAGGTGTGTATTACATGAAATTTAGGTGTACAAAAGTATACACTATTTTGTTTTGGTGTACGAAAGTATATATTTTATGAAATTTAGATGTATAAAAGTATATATAACATGAATTTTAGGACTACAAAGGTGTACACAACATGAAGTCTAGGACTTCAAAGGTGCACACAACATGAATTCTAAGGATACAATGGTGTACACAACATTAAGTTGAGATGTACAAAAATACACTACTATGGTATACTATGGTATTTACCCACAAACCTTTAAAATATTATGGCATATACCTAAAATTTTTGTAAGTATAACATGTTATGGCATAACACTAGACCTTTAATATACTAATATATACATATAATATAACACATGCTTTTGTTTCTTGAATTGTCTATTTTATATATTTATAATTAATTTTTAGTGGATTAGAGGTTGTTTTAGTTTAATTAACATGAGGATTAAATAAAATCGATTTAATGAAACATCATAAACTTATGAAGGTGAAAAGAGAAGCAATTTGATGAAACATAATAAACATAATAACAAAGTGTCTAATTTGATCTATTGCAATTTGATATAATGCACTTTTTTTCTTAGACTATCACAAAATTAAAGTATTATCTTAAAGTAATATTTTTTGCAAGTAAATTATATGTAATTATTGTTTCTAAAAAATAGTTATATTTGCAATATTTATATTTATATAATTATATTTACATTTATATTTGTAATTATATTGTTTAAATTGCAATATCTTACAACAAAACTACGTAGTTTTGAAACTAAGTTTAGTGACTTAGTGTCTTAGTCCATCCCATTTCCTACAGACTACCCCAAACCCTAATTCCAATTATAGCCTCACTCTCAGTCTCTCCCTCTCTCGCTGCCCGCACTCTCACTCTCTCCCCACCCTTACTCTCACTCTCTTCATGCCTTCACTCTCTCGCCAGTTGTCGCCCCCTCCTGTCACCACTCTCAGTTACTCAAAAACTCTCTCGCTGCCCTCACCATCTTGCCGACTTCACTTTCACTCTCACTCTCTCACCGCGCAGCCTTCACTCCCACTCTCACTATCCCGCCGGGCCGTCCTCACCATCTCGCCGCCCTTACTCTTAATCTCTTTCCACGCTCACTAACTATCTCACTCTACCTGGACGACTGGACATGGATTTTATAATTTCATTTTATGTATTATGTTAAATTCGAGCTTCAAACGAGCCGAGTTTTGAGCTTGAACGAGCTGAGTCTCGAGCCTCAACGAGCTGAGTCTCGAGCCTCAACGAGCTTCAAATGAGCCAGAATTTTAAAAGAGCCGAGCTCGAGTAGCTCGTGAACAATAAATGAACAAGTCGAGCCGAGCTTGAACACAAATTGAAGCTCAGTTCAAATTCGACCGAGCTCAAGCTCACTTTAATCGAGTCGAGTTCGAACATTACGAGCTCGAGATCGGCTCGGCTCCATTACAGCGCAAGTCCTAACTGGCATAATATTATTTTATCAATCAATCTAACCAGCTGAAATTAAATCAATCACAAAATAATATTAAGGCACTAAAGAACATGAATTAAATAAATATGTGAATGAATTAAGAACAATTAACACAATAATCCTTACAATTCAATGAAGTTCAACCTCAACTAATCTTGAGTAAAAACGAGTTTAGCAACACATAATGAGAAAATAGAACACATAAAATATAGTATATTGTTCTTACCGAGAATGCAAAAGAAGGAAATACAAATTGATGGCTAGGTATTTATAGGAAATACCTAACTTGTAATCCTAGGTTAATTGTTCCAAAATTCTTCCTAAATAGCCTAAACCAGTAAGAATTTGTTCACATTTAAATAGGCAGTGTGTCTTGTCCATCTATCTATCAAAATAGGTTTTTCCACATCACACTCAGTTTTGCCATGTATTCCAAAATCAACACCACCTCGACATGGCCATGCTGTAAGCACCTCAAACCCAGTTCACGGAAAATCATCATCAAATCACACCTTTTTTTGACCAAGTCATCACTTTATTTTTTGAAATCACCAAGTCATCACTTAGAAAAGATAAATCACAAAACATCATAAAAACACAGAAATAAAGAAAAGATGACACACAAAACAATATAAAATCACTAATAAAAATATGCATAACATGCACACCAACAAAAAATATAATAGCATTTAACAAGTCACGATGGAAAATGGTACTAGGAAAACAAATATAAAACATATCAATTTTTTTGCTTACACAAGAAATAAGATACATGTTCAAGACATGGATAATAAATATGCAAGTGTCCATAACCAAGACTACTTATTAAATTGTTTCCAATTGGAAAGCTAAAAGTAAGAACTCTTTTGAAGTCTGTTTACCAGTGCATTTTTCAATTCTCACAATATTTCCATCCTAATATTTAAAAATATGAGAGCGTATGATACCTGCATATGTCTCTTGACGACATCTAATGGCTATGTAAATGTTTGGCCAAATAACCCACCTGGTGCTCCACATGAAAGCGTCATCAAAATGAACTTATGATGTTCTTTTGGAACATGCCTCTTGAGCTCTTCATAAATATAAAAATTCAAACCGGCGTAAGAGAGAATTCCAATGAGTGTAGGACTTGATAAAAACAAAAAAGTGAAAGGAAGAAAGTTAATAAAGCTTCTAACATGAAAATTTGCAATACTAGCATTAGAAGTACCAACCAGGAACTAAGCTTGTCAATTTAATTATTGCAAGATTTCCAATTGAAAGCTAAACAAATATTATGAGGCACTTGGAAATGTGAAAAGCATGTGAGAGGTACAAAGTCACCACTTAACAAATATTCTTACAAAAATATGAGCCTTCTACAATTCGAACCATTCATTATCAACCATTAATATTCCTTACTTTGGTTAAAGGGGGAGAAGTTTTAACATCCATGTGACTAAGGGTAGAATGTTGGTCAGGGCAAAGCCTGGTTGAAATATTCAAAAAAAAATCTACTCAGACAAGCATCAGAATATTACAAGTCCAGATCCCTTAAGAAGAAAGCATATCCCAATTTAACCTCACTCAAGTGCTACAAGGGTTGTCAACCTCACTCAAGTGGAAAGAATTCACGATCCACTTGATTTGAACCTACCAAAACAATTTTCTTTGCTTTCATTGGTACACAAGCTACTTTGGGTCCTTTTATGTTAGTCACATGGACCATAGTAGGAAAAGTGGTTCCTTTATAAATCTAAATTTTCTTTACCTTGACAGTCCTTCTTAAGCTTCTACAACAATGAACAATATGACATATCTTTAAACATCTAGAACAAGTTGGCATTTCAAAGTTTAATGAACCATTTTCACTTTCTTTTGTAAATTTGGTTATTAATGAAGATTCTCTTTGAAATGAATCACATCCTAATCCATGTTTAGATAATGAAAATATTTGCAATGAGAGCAATTTTTTAAAATTTTCTTTGCCACTTATAAGTTTACCAACAACATAGGAAAATTCTTTTGGAATTCTATCTATTTCATCTTTTAATTTTTGTTGTTCTTCCAAACAAGATGGATGATCATTTGATGCATTATTGAGTTTCTCTAACAAAGTTTCATCTTCTATTTCTAATGATTTGTTTCTATTTTTCAAAATCCTATTAATTTTAAGTATTTCTTCAAAATCATCATTTAATACTTCAAATGCATCCATTAACTCTTTTGTGGGTAGAAGAACTTACCTTATCATCATCATCTTCATCATTTGAATAGAAACTTCTTGCCATTAGTGCTAAGTTGACCTCTTCCTTGCCATTTGTTTCATCATCCTCTTCTTCATCACTCCATGCGGCAATGATGACTTCCTTCTTTTTTGCTCCTATCAAAGTGTTGTTTGGAAGTTGAAACTTTACAATCTTTTGCATAGTGGCCTGGTTTCCTGCATTTGTAACAAGCTTCATCGTTCTTCTTCTCGTAGGACGAACCTTTCGTGAAGTCATCCCTTATTCCTTTCTTGAGCTCCCTTTTTCTCCTTTGCATTAAGGATTTGTATCTTCTTATGTTTTTGGCATAGAGGGCTAGCACCTCATCATCATCATCATTTTCTTCTTCATCTTTTTCACTCTCCTCCTTGAAGAAAGCATTTGCCTTGAAAGCAACAATATTTTCTTTAGCCTTTTCTCTTCCTCTTCTAGTTTTTAGAATGATCTCATAATTTATGAGAGACCCAACTAAAGCATTGAAGTTCAACTTGTTGAGATCCTTGGACTCCATAATTGCAGTGACTTGTGAGTCCTATTCTCTTGATAGAGACTTCACAATTTTCTTCACTTTCTTGCTATCTTCCATGTGTCTTCCAAGAGAAGCCAAGCCATATATAATTTTCACAAATCGGTCTAGCATAGAGGAAATAGATTCACATTCCTTCATTGTGAATAGCTCGTTGTCATGAAGAAGCATATTGATGTTTGTCTCCTCGACTTGTGTTGTGCCTTCATATATAACCTCTATATTTCCTACATCTCTTTGACACTTTTTACAAAAAGGAAATTATATTGGTCTCCTCCAACGTAAGAGCAAATTGAATGAGTTGCACTGCTTTTGCATTTATTTGGTCTTGCTTCCAATCTTCGTCATCATTGTCACGACCCATAGGGAGCCCGTGACCGGCGTACGAGGTGAACTTTCTATGGAAGCCCTGCCTATCTCGCACAAGCCTCGAAGATCAAAACATATTACTCGAATGATTCAGATTATGAAGCATTTTTTAAAACATTGAATAATCGAAAACATAGTAAATCGAATATATATAAATAACTATATCAAAAGTAATAATGCGGAAGACAGTGGAAGTCATAAAACAAAAGCCAAAGTGGCAACCCGGTAACCTAAATACATCCCGACGCGGAGCTCTACAAAACCAAAAGACGAGCTCGGACAAAAGGGCATCACTAACCAAAAGATACATCACTGGAGTCTGGATGCTGACAGTTGCCAAAACCAAAAATCTGTGAACCTGCTCAATAGGAATTACGTAAACAGAGAAACAAAAGGGGGTCAAGGCCCAGTGAAGAATAACACTCCATATCGCCTCATACGTGCCTCACAAAGACTTTTTTAAAAACAATTTAAAACTACATATGCATATATAGTTTAACGTACATATATACACACGTTATACATATGTAATAGCTTTTCAGAAAATCCTTTCGTAAAAGGTTCGCATACAAAGCAATCATAAACACAGAGCCGTATAAAACGATTTTCATTTTCAGAGTCAAAATACATATTCCAATATATGGGACCAAAGCAGAAGGAGTGCACATGGCACTAATATCAAAATATGTGGAATTTGCCACAATCCATATCAAATCATATGCAGATCAGGACACATGGCTATCAGCAACCCTGATAGCTGGGTTTTATTAAAGCGTCGGTATACCAAATGTTATGTTTTACCCCGTAACAATAGGTGTCTCATATCAGAAAACAAAAGCATACTAATATATAGTATTTATGCGTAGAAGCATACTAATAGAGGAGAGATATGTAGTAAATATATATCAATTTCAAAGCAGAGTCCTAATTAATACACATAATAAGTTTATCATTAGCCAATCCTTAGATTAGTCAAATTTTTGAATGTGCTAAACACAACAGAAAACATATACAGTTCGAGATACAGCCTATAGTTTTCAAATTTGGCATGGAGGACTTTTGGGAATACTAGTGAATGGTATATGATGTTCATGATGAAATCATGTTAGGTTGGATGTTGTTAAGTATTGGAAATGATTTAGGACGAGTTTGGTAGCAAGAGAAGTCAATAAGGGAGAAACAAAGCATCGTACGTACGTAAGGATAAGCCTAATGTACGTAAGGCAGGCAGAACTCACGTACGTGAGCTGGGCTTCCAGGATGATTCAAGTACGTGAGATTTGGCGGTGACGTACGTGAGGTCGGGTTTGATGTGTCCAGAATTGATTTTGAGCCCCGATAACTTACGTGAGATGTCTAGACGCGTACGTAAGGGTACCCTAACATACATGAGACATACATTGACATACGTGAGGTGTGTTTCAGATGTCTTTAAAGCGTCCAACAAACCCGACTTTCTCATTTACTACTTTTTCTAATCACTCAAAACTCTCTCAACTCGTCTGGGACTTCAGAGCTTGGTTCGTCCATCATCTATAACCATTTTAAGAGGTAAGATTACATCTCTTTCTTGGATTTAACATCTCTTTCATGCATTAATCCATAAAATCCATTTTAGCTCAAACGAGTCTAGGGTTCGGATTTTTGAATGATTCTGAGTTAATGGATACTAATGGTTGTTAGATTAGAGTTCATTGAGGTTAAAG
>CAODLS010256148.1:0-30873 GCA_948243855.1 Flueggea neowawraea
GTCAATCTTTTTTTCTTAATTTATTTTATTATATATAGATATAATTTATATAAATTTTTTCTCTATTTATAATATATATATATATATATATATATATATATATATATATATATATATATATATATATATATAAGAAAGCAGTGTACGTTAACAATAATTAGTTGACATATGTACATTGATCATCTATTATAGCATTTAATTATCCTTTGTGTTATTTCTCCTTTTTATTGAAATTTTTAATTCTTTAATATTCATTGATTAACTTAACTAAATGTATACGGTAAGTAATGCATTTTGAGGTCTACAAATTTAATGGTCCTTCCTATTATAAATCGCTTCTGTTTTTTCTTATCTATTATCTCAACTCAATCAAGGCAATCGAAAAATACTCCATCAATCAATATTTATTATAACTATAGGTATGTCTTTTTATGTGAGACTATTTCGAGAATCATTGGTTTTCCTTTCACTCATCGAGACCAGCAGTTAAGTGGTTAAGTTTTCATCTTCTTGGTGAACAGAATGTTATATTCAATGATGATGACCCAATTGATGGTGTTTTTAAAAGATGTGGTGAAGACAACTCCATGTTTTAACAATGGATGAAAACTAACAAAGAGTATCTTAAAGCAAAAGAATTGACTTACGCTGAATTTTCTTAGAAATTTGTTTGGAAGGAAATTGAAGGATATGATGATGTAAGAAATGGCAAGAACAAGACTAAAAAATAGTGTCCAAAGCAGCTTGGAATGAGTGTTAGGAGGATATTTTATGTCCTACTAATGAACGCATATTTATACGTATTTATGTGCATTAATTCATATTGTTTTGAACACGAATTGAGCGTTTGTCATTAGTTTTGATACTTTTACGCTTTATATTGTGCTTTTTAGGTTAATTGATGATGTCTTGATGAATCGAGTGAAAACAAGTCGAAACAGGGCTTGAACGATGACATTTGAGGCATTGGGATTGAGACACGACCTTGGAATGACAAGACACGGCTGTGGGAAGCTTGAGGAAGCAAATTCGTGCTAGACTGGACACACACAAACATGAATTTGAAGTCCACGGTCGTGGGAGAGGCCGTGGAATCCACTGGAACTTGACAACTGAGACACACGGGCAGAAATGAGGACACACGGTCAGAAGGGCTTTGGACACGGACATGAAGCCGTGTTCGTGTAGTTGGCAGCCGAAGAAAAATGGATCACACGGACATAATTGGATCACACGGACATAATTGGATTACACAGACAAATGGACCTTGGACACAGACATGAACCCGTGTCTGTGTCTTGTGTTAAGCAGCGGAATTGGAGAATTTTGCATGCACACGGACGGAAGCTGCTTGGTCACGGCCACGTCTTATCTCAGATGCCCTAAATTGCTATAGGGGTTTCGGCATTCATTCAAGATGAGCCGACTTGGAGACAAAAATATACATCTATAGAGGCCAGAGAATATGGGAAGAAAGGAGAACATCATTAGGCATCAAGAACGAAGGGATTTTGCGAAGAATTGGAGGATTCAATCATGAGTTTTCCTTCTCTCTCTAGATTTCTCTCTGTTTTTGTTGTTTATCTCTCTATTGTTATGAACTAATTATATTGTGTACCTAGATGTGATGAACCCTAGGCAGATTATGTGATGTTGGATTATGTTATTCATTCAATTGATTTATGGATTGATACTCAATTATGATTTATAATGCGTATTGTTGAATTGATTGTTGCTAGCCTTTCGATTCCAATATTGTTTTGTGCATGTGTAATCGAGAGATTCTGTGTGCGATTGAACGTTCATAATTGAAAGGAGTTGCGTGCAAATCTAGAGATAGGTCGACATAAATCCTCCGAATTAGGGTCAAACCTAATAGTGAAATTCATAGAACAGAGTGTTAAAGCAACGATAGGAGTTTTAATTAGGATGAGATTCCGGTTAATCATCCTAGTCGTTAGATATTAGCTAACTCGAGATAAAGGTTAATATACCTTAGGAATTTTCATGGTCCAATTGCCTGAATGATTGTTTGAATAACGATTCTTTATCAATTAATTCGGTCTAAGGGGATTCAGCGTCTAGGTGTCATCTTCCTATCGTTTATTCTATCGTTTAATTTGAGTTTGTTCTTATTTATTTTATAGGTTCAAAATCATTTATTTTGCCGGCTAGATAATAGAGGAAGAGTGAGTAGCTAATAATCGTAGTATCTATGGGATACGACACTCGGTACTCAAGGGTTCACTTGTTATAGGTGATAAGTACACTTGCCTTAGTCTTTTGGTGTAGGCCTACGACAATACCACCTACCTAGTGTTGGTAAATTATATTACCGTAGAATTTTGCTTAATACAGTCCAAGGCCCAATGTGCTTTGAAGACATTAGAATTGTGAATGGAGTACAATACCCAACATTTACAAAAGCATGCTTTGCATTAGGATTGTTGGACGAAGATAAAGGGTACATTGATGCGATAATAGAAGCTTCCTTTTGGAGATCAAGGCATTATCTACGAAACCTTTTTGCAACACTTTTGTCCTTAAATTGTATGTCAAAGCCTAAAATTGTCACGACCCCTTTCCGAACTATGACCGGAGTACAAGTCGAACCGTCTGTGGGAGCCCGACTCATCTCGCACAAACCTCAGAGGATCATATACTTTACCCAAAGGAGTTGTTTAAAACCATCTGTAAAATAAATAAATAAAAGATAAAAACATAATCTATGTATATATATATAAATATAGAAAAATATAACAAAACGGTGATAAGTCAAATGTAATCAAAATAACATATGAATATAAAACAAAATACAAAAGATACCCAACATCAACCCGGTGTGGAACTCTACAGCAAATATATACAAACCCGATCAAAAGGCCATTCACTATCAAAAGAAATGCCTCACTGATCGTCGATCACCAAGCAGTCGCTGGAAGTCAAAATATGCCTGAAAATATTAAAGGAAAGGGGGTGAGAAAAATATCAGTGAGGGATAACACTCTAGATCGTCTCATATGTGCATCACAAAGACATTTTTGAAAACAGTTCGAAAATATCTCATGCTCATAGGTATATCATAATATACACACTAGTAATAAAAGTATGTTCTAAAATATTTCCAAAATGTTAGCAACCAAGGTAAACAATATACGATCAGGCGATGTTATAATCAAATAATAATACATATATCATATGTATATCAAGTCTGATAATGGGACTATAAGCTGAAGTGGTTGTGCCACTAAATTACAAATTTTGTATAACATATGCTAAAGTGATTGCGTCACTGAACTACATGTGTTTGGCCAAACACATGGCTATCGTACTACACAGGTAATAAGTGCATTCTTAAAGCATTGGTATACCAATGACTACTTATAATCCCATATATGTACAAAATCCATACAGGCAGACAGATGTATCCAAGTATAAATCAGAAAAATGCTACATATAACAGTTTAAGAAAAACTCTGAAAACCAATTATCACATAACCGGTTTAATTTAGTCAATCCTTTATTAGTCATATTACAGGTAAATACCCAACATAGCAAAAACTATAAGATTTCAAAAGATATGGCCTAAGTGTCTAAAGTTGCTACCACACTCACCTGGAATCCAAAAGCAAAACTAGACCAATCACTCACCATTAGTAAGGGGTTGGTCTCAATGACAGGGACAGGAAGCTGAAACATATACAAATCAAACGGATCAAGATATAATACTAATATTGTGGTGATACCGAATGCATGAAGTGCAACGCAAATGCAAACACTAAAAATCTATCGCTCTCATTTGAAGATCAAAATCTACGTAAACTTATAGTCCAATCCTCAAAATATCTGAAGTATCTTATTAGGCTCCAAAACATATAAGAAAACATCACTTTTATGCCTCTGAAACATGTCTTACTTGAGTAATTACAATGCTTACTTGAGTAAGAATGCACTGAGGTTACTCGAGTAATCTAGACATCTTACTCAAGTAACACACATCAATGGATTACTTGAGTAACAAAATTCTTACTAGAGTAATATAGCACCCCGATTACTCGAGTACACCAACTGGTTACTCTAGTAATCTATCCTCCAGATCGAAAATCACTCAAAACAATCCAAAACCCTTTTAACCCAAAAACAACCTATGTAACCTGTTCGGTTCCTTATCAAACAACCATTTTCCACTTGTTTCATCTATAAACAGAACCTTAATCCCATCAATCGCCTCATAACAAACCATAGCAATATCAAAATTTAATTCCAAAAATGCCATATGAACTCAAAACAAGAAAACCAAATAAGTGGGATGATTCTTACCTCAAATCCGTGAATGGATGGATGATTAAGCAAGGGAATCGAAAGGAAATTGTCTCTCGGTGTTTTAGAGAAGCTCGGAAGGTGAAAAATGAAGAAACTCTATGAATAAATCGGTTTTCTAAGCCACTAACCGACTGCACCGCTTGCCTAGAAACATAGCTTACTCGAGTAATCACTATGCTTACTCGAGTAAGACACTCTTCAGTACGGGATTTATGCTTCGCTTACTCGAGTAACAACTTATGTTACTCTAGTAATCCATCCCTTTTCTCACTCGAGTGACACCTTCTCTTACTCGAGTAATTCACTTTCATTTAACAAAAATCCTAAAAATTCTTCGATGGCTCGACTAAAACAAATAGGTCCTTACTTACTTGCCCCCTTAAAAGAAATCCAGATAAGCTAGATAATAAAGACAAACTAATTCTCAAGATATAGAATCTGAAACCCTTCTAACGTCCTTACACACTCAAACTTAAATATGCAAACATGTAACAAGAATGCAAAAATGCACAGAGGGAAAGATACTGACCTAAGAATCGATAGAATCAAACAAGTTCAAATATCTGCGTTGCATCTCATCATCAGCCTCTCAAGTGGCCTCGTCAAAGGAATGCTATCTCCAAATAACTTTCACTGAAGTAATCTCTTTGTTCCAGAGTCTCTTGACCTGACGGTCAACAATTCGGACTAGAGTCTCATCATAAGACAAGTAGAACCTAATCTCAACAGATTGCAGTTATAGAACATGAGATGGATCAGAGATGTACTTCCTCAAAAGGGAAATATGGAACACTAGATGTACAAAAAGAAAACTGAGGCGGTAAGGCTAACTCGTATGCAACGGCTCTAACTCGACCGATAATCTTAAATGGACTAATAAACCTTGGGCCCAATTTACCCTTCTTCCCGAATCTCATCACACTCTTCATTAGTGATACCTTAAGGAATACATGGTCCCCAACAACAAACTCTAAAGACTTACGCTTTGGATCAGTGTAACTCTTCTGACGATTATGCGTAGTTTGAATCCATTGTTGGATCAACCTGACCTTCTCAGTAGGCTCTAAGATAAGATCTAGGCCTAAAGGCTCTCTCTCCCTGGCTTCAGCCCAACATAAATGAGATCTACATTTCCTACCATATAATGCCTCATATGGTCACATCTCGATACTCGAATAGTATTAGTTATTATATGCAAACTCGATCAAAGGAAAATCGAAATCCTAACTCCCACTAAAATCTATGACGCACACCCTCAACATGTCTTATAAAGTCTGAATCGTACGTTCAAATTGCCCGTCAGTCTGCAGATGAAAAGTCATACTAAAGTCCAATCGAGTACCTAACTCTTCCTGTAATTTATGCCAAAACTGCAATGTAAACTGAGGTCATCTGTCAGACACTATAGAAAGTGGCACACCGTGCAAACACACAATTCTGTCGATATACAACTTCGCTAACCGGACCACTCTATGCGTAGTTTTGACAGGAAGAAAGTGTGCAGATTTAGTCAATGATCAATGATCACCTAAATAGAATCATATCCAGAAGATGTCTTTGGTAAACTTACTACAAAATCCATCGTGATACGATCTCATTTTCACTCTGGAAGAGGCATCTGTTGTAATAAACCAAAAGGAAGTTGATGCTCAAATTTAACATGTTGACAGGCCAAACATTGACTGACAAACTCAGATATATCCTTCTTCATTTCAGACCACCAATACGATTCTTGAATATCTCGATATATCTTAATCTATCCCAGATGTACAGATTATGCGGAGTTATGACCCTCAGTCATAATCTCCTCGCATAAACCACCTAAAGACGGTATGCACAACCTGAAACCAAACCAAAGAACTTTAGAATCATCAACACTGAATTGAGGTACATTAGATGATCTAACCTTCTTTATTAGACTTTGAATCTCAGAATCCTCTTTCTGAGCTTCTTGAATTCGATCAAGCAAAACATGTTTTGCCTCAATATGATCTAGTAATATCCTCGAGTCCTACCATCAAGGGGCTAAATTGTTCTTAATCTAGCATCACGTATAATAACAACTCTTCATATTCCTGGTGGTAGGACTACTCATTCTAGATTTGGTATACCATTGTGTGTCAAGGAAGATTCAACGTGCAAAAAAGAGTCATTTAGTTATTGATTACCAAAGCTCAAGTTATCATATGGAATGAAGCACCGATGGTACACAAACATTGTTTTGAAGCACTAGATAGGACACTAAGAGATGTGCTAAGGTTCACAAGGCCTAATAGCATGGAAATACCTTTGGTAGAAAAGTTGTTGTTTTCGGTGGAGACTTGAGATAAATACTACTTGTAATTCCAAAAGGTAGTATACAAGAAGTTATGTCAGTCCCTCTCAATTCTTCATATTTGTGGCAATTTTAGAAGATTCTCAAATTATCTAAGAACATGAGATTGCAAACTGGCAATTCAAATATAGATGCTGATGAGTTGAGATCATTTTTAGAATGGATTTTGAAAATTGATGATGGCAAAGTGGGCAAGGAAAATAATGTTGTATTTAATTTTGATAAACGAGATGATATACTTATAAGAGATTTTAATGATCCACTTGGAGCAATTGTTGATAGTACATATTCTAATCTTATAGAGAATGCTCAAAATGAAAAATACTTGGAACAATGTGCTATTTTTACTCTTACATTGGAGGTTCTCAAAAAATGAATGATTATGTGATGTCAATATGGCGAGGAGAAGAAATAACTTATCTAAGTTTGGATAGTGTATGTAAGGTGGATTACCAAATCACAGATTGACAGCCAAGATGGGTGCACCAGTAATGTTGCTCTGTAATATAGATCAATTTGTAGGGTTTTGCAATGGTACAAGGTTAATTATATATTGGCTTGGATGGCATGTGATTGAAGCAAAAATTATAACTAGTAGTTATGTGGGTAATTGAGTTTTCATTCATCGCTTAATGCTGACTCAATCAGATATTAAATTACCTTTTAAATTCCAAAGGAGACAATTTCTATTAGTTGTTTCTTTTTGTGATGACAATCAACAAAAGTCAAGTTCAATCTCTATCGCATGTTAGATTATATATGCCTTGACTTATTTTCACCTGTGAATGGATGCATATTGTTGTTTCAAGAGTTAAAATCATCTTTGAGTTAAAGATTTTAATATGTGACAAATAAAACAATTCTTCAAAATGTTGTGTACATAAAAGCCTTCCAAAATTTAATATGAGATTTCTTTTACAATTATATAATATTTATATGCATATAATTTTTACGTTTTCTTTTAATTTGAGATAACTTTTTATTATAATATTAAAAATTTATAAGAAAATAAAAATAGATTCATAATAAGTAGAGCAAAATCTAGGTCTAAAACTAGTATAATAAGAAATAATGAAATACGATAAGAAACATTAATTGTATTGCTTTTAAGTTTTTTTGGTTGATTAAAAGTTGGAACAAAAAAAAAATCCACTTGCAGGGATTAGGGGTGAGTATGAGTCGGTTCGGTTTGGAGATTTGGAGATCTCCGGAACCAAACTGAAATTCGGAGATTTGTTTTTTTTTTTAAGAACCGGAACCAAACCAAATCTCCAATATCTCCGAACCGAAGTCTCCGAAATTTTGGTTTGGTTCAGTTCGGAGATTCGGAGATTTCAGTTCCGGTTCGGTTCTCGAATATTTTTTTCAATAAAATTCAACCTAAACACAAAAAAAATCTCATTAATAATATTTTAAACATACAAATAAATTATACTAATATAAAATTAAATCCCAAATACAATCAATGTCATTATAAATAGAAAATACACTTCAATTGCTGCTGTTGTAGTCGTTGTTTCTGTTGCAGCTGTCATTGCTGTTGCCAAGCATGCTTTACGTATGTGAATTAAGATATCAACATATTGTAACTTATTATTTCAACAAATGCATAAAATGCATGTCATTTGTGTTGCTCACACAAACATTACGGAAACACACAAAAGATTTAAAAATTTTCTCACTTGTACCTAAGACATTATGAGAGCACCAAAAATTTATTTTAATATTGTTAATTTTATAAGAAATATGCATTGATTAAATATATTATACTACTATACTTACAATATTGTGCGTAATAAATTTTTTTATAGAAAATAAATTTGTAGCAATTTTTAATGATAATGCAAGTATAAATAGAATAATCACATCTAATAAAAATATATATAATCAATAAATGTACTACATTGGTTCAATGTATTCAAACACATTCTAAATGTAAACAAATAATAATAATTTCGAATTAATGTCTTTCAAAAAACAATAGCATTTAGTGTTTATATTACTTAATAAGTAATAACATTTATTATATACATCTATGAACATCTTTGTACACCTTTCAACAACTTTTGAGAATCTATGTACACTTATGAACACCTATGTACATCTTTGAACACTTTTGTACACGTTTGAACAACTATGAATACCTTTGTACACCTATGATTATATGAACACTTATGTACACCTTTAAACACTTATTTACACTTGTGAACATCTATGTACGCCTTTGGACACCTTTGTATACTTATGAACATCTATGTACATCTTTGAACACCTTTGACAACTACAAACAACTATGAACACCTTTGTATACCTATGATTATATGAACACCTATGTACACTTTTGAACACTTTTGTACACTTATGAACATCTATGTACATCTTTGAACACCGTTGTACACCTTTGAACAACAATGAACAGCTTTGTACACCTATGATTACATGAACACCTTTGACCACCTTTGTATACTTTTGAACACCTATGATTATATGAACATCTACGAACACTTATGTACACCTATGAACACCTTTGAACACATTTGGATACCTTTGAAAACTTATGAACACTTATATACACTTATGAACACTTTTGAACACATTTGGACACTTATGAACACCTATGTACATTGTACACATACAATTATATGAATATCTATGTACACCTTTGTACATGTATGAACACTTTTGTACACCTTTGAAGACTTATGAACACCTTTGAGTTGAATAACTATATATATATATATATATATATAAACAATAATGTATATATAAAATAATGTGTACATATAAAATTTTCGGTTCTTTGGTTCGGTTCTCGGTTCGGATGTTGCTTAAGACCCATACCCGAATCAAATTAAAAAAAACGGTTCAGTTCGGTTCGGAGAAAGTCAAAAGTAAACGATTCTTTTTGCTTTCGGTTCTTTTTTGGTTCGAATATTCGGTTCGGTTCGATTAGGTTATTTCCAGTACTCATACTCAGCCCTAGCAAGGATGGCCGAATTTTTCAAACAATCATGGTTCGGGTCGGTTCGGTCTTGGCGTAAACCCAAACCTTACCTTGCGAGCAAAAATTGCAAACCCAAATCCAACATCCTACCATCTCACGATCCTACCCCTCGCGAAACAAACGGGACAACCGCAGCAGAAGAGAAGCTCCATTTCTCCCCCAAAAAAAACCAACCTTGCAAATGGCGAAGACTTTAATGTCGCATCCTTCAATACTCTCTACAACTCGAGCCCACCTCCTCTTCCTCCGCCAATCCCTCCCGTCCTCTCTTCTCCGAATCCCAAAACGACCCTTCGTTTCGCAACCCGCTGTTTTGTCAAACAACTCGCTTTTGTCTCGTGTTGATACTGATAAGAGAGCTAATCTTTCGTATGACGGAAGCAACTTCTTCAAAGGAAGCTTCGGACGTTCCAGCAGTCGTGGATTCGGTGCTGGAGCCACCCCCGTCAACGATCCTGGCGCCATCGACTCGCCTCTGATGCAGTCTACGGAGAAAAAGGTAATTCAAATCTATTCTCTTGTGCAATACGACGTAGTTTTTTCGATTTTATGACGTTCGTTATTAAATTTAAGCATGAGGCAGTTTGGTTAGGGTGCAGTGAATGCTTAGGTAACTGATGATGATGTGATGCTTTGCTTCATTGGTTGTGATGCTTCTTATTATTTGTATTACTGTTTGATTGTGATGCTTCTTGTTATTTGTATTACTGTTTGGTTAATTTCTGTTTTTAATTTTGGGTTATAGATTGTTTGAAGTGGATTAACATTATGTCATCATTGGTTTTGAGATTTATTTGCTGGGGCATATATTCCAATAATATGGGATGTTTGCTCTCACGCCTTAGAATATTGTACAAGAGTGCAATTTTATATCAAGTTTTGGATGAGAATTGTGCTGTGAAAAGTGATCTTAATTCTGGAATGGATGGTCATGGATGGGGTTTCATATTTGTCTAAATGAACTAAGCTGGGATATATTGGTGAAGTTAACTTGTCAATAATTACTCGTATTTGAGCTGATTTACTGGCCATCAAAGTTTATTTGTTTTATTGGAAGGCATAATTGATTAATGAATTGCATTGGAAGGTACCATATTATTTAAGCTGGAGACACCTGCTTCTGAATATTGTAACAAGTTGAACATGTAATGATATTATGTTATCATAATATATATTTTTAGGATTGCACTTGGATTTATCAAATGCTTCTGCTTCACGATTGTAATTGTGAATTGAAAGATGACAAGAACTAATTTCTTTGTAGTTTTGGTCTAAACACTTCTTGTTTTGATTAGAAAGAGAAGTAAAATTTTTATTAGGCAAGTAGTAGATTTTAGTAAATAGTATATAACAGATAGGAGAGATTTTTAGAAAAAAGATGCTACTTTATTTTGAATACCATATGCTTTTTAGCCAAACAAGTGTATACTGAGGATATTTAGATGCTAATCCATGAGGAGCACTATGCTTTTCCTACTTGTGGTTTAGACAACATAAATTTATAGGGTAACGAACTTTTTGTTTGTCTATGTGCATGCTCTTTGTTAGTGAATACATTCCTGAGGTTTTGGCTTAGCTTTGTTCAGTCAGTGAACTTTTCCTGTTGGAAAAACTTAAATGAGAAAGGTTGACAATTGTCTGCTAAAAATTGGAATAAAAAATGGGAATCTGTTTTGTTTGAAACATTTTTACAATTTTTAGAGTCAACCTTTGTTAATTTTTGGAGCTAGTTGCATTAATTGAATCTAAAACCAAAGCCTGAACACAATTAACATGTCTAACATGAAAATAACTTGAATTCTGCTGGTTATGTATGTAAATCCTATATGCTAAAGTTAACTATGCTCTGAAAATTCAATTTCTTTTTTCTTTTTTTTTTCTTTGGAAAAAAATACTAAACACTGCATACAATATCCGAAAGCAAGATGGTAATTTTGTTTATTAGGGCTTTGTTTGTTTTGTTGAATATGTGTTACTTTAATAGTAAGCATCCAAGGTTTTCACTTTTGCATCTTTTCACCGTATGTTTACTGTTTGTGTTCTTTCAGATCAAGGAACAATTAGAGGCAGAATCAGTCACGGTGAAGGATGCTTATGGAGATGGTCGACATGTCTCGTAAGTATATTTGATGCTATTTTTTAATTTTTTTTGTTGCATTTCTTTATGTATTTGCTATAACTTATAATGATGAGAATTTCAGTGATGAATGTCTGTGCTGTAAGATATCCAAGCATTTACTTTCAGAATTATATCTCCTTTAGGAATGTTAGAGGCTACTAAGACAGTGAGGACTGTTAAACTTGATAAAAAATCTTTTGGTAGGAATTTTTGATTGAGCATTGTGTTTGATGCATCAGCAAGATCTAGCCCTCAGTCAGTAACATTAGCAAAATATCCTTTGTGTAATTTAAGGAAAAAAATTGTTAGAAGATTTGAATCTGAAGGTAATGGGGTGCATGAGCTAAACTATTTAAGTCACATAACTAGAATTGTATCAAATTTAGGAAGCATGCTGAGTTTCCTGATAATTTATGACCTTTTAGCAGCTGTTAGAATGTATTCCCATAGATATATGTATGATGAGAAGTGAACTGTCAATACAATGTCAAGTCAATTGCTTAAGGTTATATATTACTGCAGCCCAGGTTTATCGTGGTTTTTCTTTGAGCTTGATCTGTGGCAATATCTTACAGATGATTTTGACACTTATCTTTGACATTTTTGTTTGATTAACCTGATCATCCAAAATTTGGTTAAGTTCTTTTTTTTTTCACGGTCAGTCTGACACCCCCATTCCATATGGCATACGCTAATTAGTAGAATTTGGGTTGAATTTTTTTTGATAAGAGTGTTGAGCACTTTTTTGTTCTGATAACTAGCTCAAGACCGTGCATAGTTTTTCTTGTCAATGTAATGTGCTCACTGCCCTTCTTTAGCTTTTCTATCCTTCAGCAATTTGGAGTGTCGTTCTGACAGTTCATATCTATATAAGCTTTCTTTTCTTCAAATTTTATGGATACATACAGCTTTTCTATTGTTTTGATTTGCTCGTCTCATGAAATTATTTTATTATTGATTTAAGAAAAGTATTTTATATGTTTTATACCTGACCTGTTCAGGACTTGGAGTAGAGTTTGCGAACTGCATTTTTATAGCCTTTGTCTTTTCTTCCTTTTTTCTTCCGTATCTCTTTTAGATTAACAGGGATGCCTGCAATATGTGTGCAGCATTTACGTCTTCTCTTCAGCCTTTGAGGGACAATCAGCAGTAAATAGACAGAGGATGGTATACAAAGCTATTTGGGAGGAGCTTCAGAGCACAGTGCACGCTGTTGATCAGATGACAACCAGAACCCCTGCCGAAGCGGCATCCCAGAAGTGATCAAATCATACAATGGTTAAAACTTTCATATTAACAACTAGATAATTATTTGATATTATAGAACAAAACCATAAGCTTGGTTTTAACAATTTTCTGGATCCCATTCGCATTCTGCGCAACAGTTTGCTCCATCTGGGTGGTTATTGCTAACATTTAGCTGGAGAAGAAAGGACAGGCTACATTTTCCATTACAACCTTTATGCTGTGGTAGCTGCTGCAATGAGAACTGAGAAGACTTGTTAAAATGGCCCGAGAATTTCGAGTTTGCTTGCGAAGGTCGGTGATAATTGAAAGTTTTTCAAGTTTTGGTTACTGGTGTAGTTTCATTCTCTTGGCCGAAGAAATAGACAATAATTGGATGCAAATTTGCTGATAATTAGACACAAATTCATTGACAATGATATTTATTGTACAATTACCATTCAGACAAGAGGTGGTAACAGTTAATTGGTAACCAATTAGAAGAACAAAGTTCCTGTTTCCTTCCAAACACATCGAAAACACTCGAACAGTAACACAAAAGGCAACTTTAAAACGATGAATAAAATCACAGAAACCAAAAGAAGGAACAATAGAAATCAATATGTGCGTGTTTGGTTGACAGCATTTTGACGTAGCTTGTTACGTATTTAACATAGTGTTTTTGTTTAAACTTTGAGCAACTCAATGTTGGCTTTCCCATCCATTCTCTTTGATAAAGTATGTTTCACGTAATCGACGAACTTGGTGCTTTTATACATTCGAGGCCTATTGGAATCATCCACCATCGTCTCCACTGGACCTATTTCGACTTCATCATCGGGAATCATAAATGTTGCTATCGACATTCTTGCCTTAGTCTCATTTGTAACAGCTCTGTGCTCAATGCTTTTGTACAAACCATTGCTCCAAGCCTACAGAATCAAGAAAGCAACATAAATGTCTTTTGTTTCAGACATTGAAGACAGATTTGGCATCATTGAATTACCTCCAAGGCATCGCCAACATTGACGACTATAGCATTTCGAATCGGTTTTACAGGAACCCAACCACCATTGTGCCTGATCTGGAGGCCACTGATCTCATCATCTTGTATCAGAAAAGTTATGGTGGCTGTGTCCGAATGCGGACTAACACCGAGCACGACATCAGGTCTTGTACATGGCGGATAGTAGTTCATTCTTATTCCTTGCTTCATCTCTCCGTGCAATTTCTTCAGACCATCTTTTTCCAATCCCATTAGAACAGATAAATTCGCGAGGATCACTTCGTTCAACTTACATAACTCTGACGCGTAACGCTCAACAGCTTCCCTGTCGGAAGCAAAATATGAGTGCAAATGAATCACCTGCCTTTCAACATTTAACATAATTTTTTTTATAAATATTTCCATGAGATTTGAACACAGAACGTGACGTATTAGTCTTTATTTGCTGACCAGAACATGGCGTGCATTTAACATAATATAATTTTAGTGTTTATTTTTCAAGTTCAAATTGACACTTGATTGATGCTATTCTAGTCTTGTTAGTAGTACATACTTGAAACCTGGTATAGCAAGTGGCCAGTATTGTAGTTGCTTTTGTTTCTGTGGTAATGTCATCAAGAAGATTAAGTCACACCAATCCAGTTTCTGTTGGTCTGAAACTACATAGGCTTGCCCATATCCTTGAAGATCATTATCTGCCATTGCATACTTCTTTTTCTCTTCCAACGCTAGATCGAAAAATGCAGCCACAGCAGCCTTCATTTTCTGTAACACCTCCTCTGCTACTCCGTGATCTATCATCTGCAAAGATTAAGATAAGTTTTTTCAAACCACAGGTTTCCCAATTCATTTTAGTGGTCTGAGACTAATTTTCAGGAATCGAATTCGAAAACTCTTTCGACAAACTTAGCCTGTCAATTGAGTCCGTGAGTTAGAGTAAGACAATTTTTAAATTACATATGTCTAGACATCAAAAATAATGCAAAGACGAAAACTTGAATATTTGGATTAGTTAAAACCTGAAAGAAACCCCATTCTCTGCAAGCAAGGTCCAGCCTTTTTCGTTCATCCGCATCTATACTGGCTAGCGAAGAGAAATTTAATATTGGCACTTCTCCATATGCAGCTTCACAAAAGCTGGTGTTATGAGGTCTGTTTTTGGGTTCTTGTATGTATCTTTCAGGAATATTTAGAGAGTCCTTCCTCACCATTTCCTGGACACTTGGTACCGGTAATGACGATCCCCAACACAAAGCCTCCTCTTCTTCTTCTTTCATGCTTGCATTTGGATCCATTTCTGCTGCTGCTTGTCGATTTTATTACAAGCCGTCAGGTTTATATAAGCAACTTTATTTTTTGAAGTCATTTTATTTGTTTTCACTACAAATCGACTTATTAGCAATGGAGTTTGAATCTAGTATAAAAAAATATAAACGGATTGAGTTTAAGACAAAACAGTAACAACAAAAAAAAGAGTATCGATATTTTCCATTTTCTGGAGATTCCGTGTGAAACAATTTTTGGAGTCGTAGTTGTCTTGTTCGTCGTCTTAGAAGCAAGATTTTGGCAGATTCTTTATTTGTTAGTTGGTAACAACTTAGTAGGATGGAACCATTGGTGATTTGGTCAATGTGCAATAAAATTAAACTTTTATTTGTTTTAACAAGAATTTAAATTTTTATTCAAAGCATAGGCACAGGCACACATCTCAAATTTAATCATCCTTTTATTACGACGCATTCATATATGCCACACATCCAATATTATACAAATTTGAATGTTGAAACCAATTTTTGAACAAGGGTTTTGTCGAGGACAGGTGTGGATTTTTGAACGGGGGGGCTTCATCTTCAACGCCAAACTACAACAACATTTTATGCGAGGTCTTTTGGCAAATGGTGGTATGGGAGTTGTGGAAGGCACGCAATCAAACGTTTATCGGGGTCGAGGCTTGTGCTAAGGAGCTCATCCATCGATGCGCTAGCGAGGTTGTTTTTTGAGTTAAATGCTTCGATCGTAGCTTCCCTTATTCGGACACTGATATTTATAGATGTCCGCAGGTTATTTTGTGATGGCATAACTCTTAATTGCCTTTTATTTATGCAACAGAACTTCTTTTACATTACGATGTCGTAGTCTTAAGTGGTGAAACCTTCTCATTATTTTAAGTTTTCCGCTGTATTGCTAGACCACTACTTTGGTGGCTTGGTTATCAACTTAACAAACAAAAACATATAATTACAGAGAGACTAAAGTAGACCAATACGACGTGATTATTATCAATTTAAAAACAAAGCTGTACGAACAAGGGTTAGCTCTTAGATATTAATCAAATGACAATCCATTGACCACAACACATGCTATTTACAAGCAATGCTTTTTTTTTTAAACAAAAAAATTGCCCACAAGAAGTTCAAATCATTAGCAATGCTGGTTTTACACACACACACACGAGGAAGAAAATTTGTAAAAAAATAACAATTATTATGTATATGTGTTGTCAAAGTTGTACTGGGATCAAAGTCAGTGTCTCATAAACCAAAAATTCATAGCGATACCAATCTCTATCACCTCCCCAGAATCATTCTTTCCCTGTTTCGAATCAGTGCCCAGTCAAACGCCTTAACTGGGTTTAATCGTTAAACATCTCTACTTCAATTATTGGCAGATCTGTAGCTGCCCCTAAAATTGGGCCAAAATTTGAGTTGTCTCCAAACTTTATGAATATCTGGTGGAAAAAAACCCTCAAGGCTCCACCCAGTTATAAGTAAAAACAAATGACGGTCAGCAATTGCTAAAATATTATCGTAATTAGAAAATATTTAACCTGCAAAATGAACATGCAGATTTAAGAACTAAATAACACTTCCTTGACATAAAAAAAGAAAGAACGAGAGAATAAATATTTGATAACCCGAAGAACTTATATGATCCTAATTGGAAAATCTCCTCATTCATCCTCTTCAACTTGAAAGGCTCGTTCATCTTTCTTTAAGAATGGATCATTATCATGAAGAAACAAAAGCAGAAAGAACATCCATGACACCTGCTCTCTGTCAAGATCACAGAAACAGCCATGCAAATGTTTTGTAAGTTTGCAGAAGGTTTGGTTTCAAATATATGTTTCTCAAATCAAGCTACTTAAATTTAGATAACATCGAGTTACTGGTTGTCCTATTAGTTGTCCTTCCAAATACTATTCAGTCTTTTGCAGATCTTATACGGACGAATAAAATAGAAGAACTTGGTTAATATGACGGCAAAGGCAACAAAAGTAAATATCATAAAAATAAGAAAAGATTAATAAACTCATAATATTGCTTCAAATTCATGGCCTCTGTGTCAGTCACTTCAAAAGGAGGTAGACAGAATAATACTCTTCACCATTCATCTGAATAAGGAATACAGAATATGCCATTTTTGATTAATTTTCAGGTAATCATTTCTCATTAACTTTGTAGGTTCAGTTTTCTTTTTAATTATAGTCAAGTTAATTACTCAATGACTTTTTTTATGATTATTTAATTACAGTTTTAAAAGTTATTTAATTTTGAATGTTAATATTTAATTTAACTACTGATTATTTAATTTTGATCGGTTATTTAATTTTGTAATAAATTAAGTAATTATGACTGTTACTTAATTATTGTTAGAATTATTTAATATAAACTTCTATTACTTAATTTACTAAAGAGTCTTCAATGAAAATGTTTTTTAGTTCTCATTATAATACCATCAACCACGATAAACATTCACAGTTTGCAAAACAATTTACGACGTCAACATCGACACATACGTTGCCAAAACCACTTGCAACCCAAAAAATACCAACCCAACCCTTGGGTCGCTCTTACAGTCACATTTACTTTGTCCTTTTCTTGGTTACAAACAATTGAAGCCGAACCCGATACCTCTGTTCAATAACACACACATAACCACTCCAACTGACCGCTGGAGCCTACAAAGTCATAAAACGGGAAATCGCATGAAAGAACTATTCCCATAAGGCATGAAAACTGCACATTGAATTAGCTTGATATCACGTCGAAGTCCAAATGATTGCATGCTTTTTACCCTCTTGCTGCACAGAGAGAAAATTGGTTGTTAATCAAAGAAAAAAAATGCAGTTCACATGTTCCACAAATGACATCAAATCAAAAGTTTCAATTCGCAAATCACAGGTAATACGCGAATGACTTTTCAAAACTTGATCACAAATTGATCAAGTCTATTAAGAGTGCATGCTGCTCTTCAACAAATGTCCTTTTTATAACATAACAAATGGATGGAAAAAAAAAAAAAAAAGCTCCATGCCTTGTCCTCCATGCTGCCAAGTCGGCTATTTAGGCTGAAATTACACACTTCTTAAAACGTTCTCCACTCTGCTGTGCTATTATTTTTAGTAATGATCACTGGCAATTTACATGTGCCACGTAACTCATTACTTTTTTTTTTAAAAGAAAAAGTTATCAACCCCCTAAAGCAAACAGATACATGAAACAAATAAATACACGATTTAAATCCGAAACAACTCCTCCCACACCCTTATATGTGTGAGTGTGCGTGTGTATTATATGCACACAACATACGATTATGATATCCGTACCATTGAATGAATTCCAATAAATCAATCATCTGGATTTGAAACAATAACTAATTAGCTTCACCTACGTGCTGTAGAAGGGCTAAAATATAATTAATAGACTTTTAGACTATGCTAAAAAATTAATTATGGTATATTTAAATTAATTATAGAAGAAGAAGAATTAATTGACATAATGACATGACATGCTGACTCAACTTATGAGCTAATTGGCATAATGACGTGGCATGCTGACCGGACGCATAGCATGTTGACTAGATTGAACTCTAAAAAGACTTGTTTTACCAGAAAAAAAAACACAAACATTCTATATATCCATATTTATATTACGTGTTGGAACAATTTCAAGAAGTAACTTGACAATTTTTACAATTAATTACTAAAAGTAGTGAACAAAATGGTGGGCAAGTGGATTATAATTATACTCCACTGAATAGCCCTACTAACTAAAAGATTAATATCACTTAGCGAGATAGTGGATGAAGTAACTACACTTATAGGGGCAGTGGGTGTAGTAGCTATACTTACAACATCCCCATTGATGGTCTAATGGGGAGTCTATTGGACTCTTTTTTCAGTGGATCATTAATGGAGAAAGTCCCAATACTTAGGACGGTTTAAATTAAATTAAACTATTCCAAGTCCTTATTTTTTTATGATGAAAGAATATTGCAATAGTGATTAAAAGTACAGTGAGTGAGTCTCATTGTTAAATCTACTAATAGTGTAAACTATTAGAAAAAAATGATTTAATGAGAGAAAATTTAATGAAATGTTAATATGACATTGGATCTTATACAAAAGGATCCAAACCATTCAGAATGTCATGTGATTTAAAAAGTGGGGTGTTGGTTCTTAATTATTCCCCACTCCTAAGGCCTATATGAAGAGGCTACTTGGCAATTCTAAGATATACAATGAAACACCAAGTATGGCACTTAATGACATACACCAAGTGACACTCAATTCCACAGAACACCTAAGTTTCTTTGAGTTAATTTCACTATTACAAAGTACAATTAGGTTTCACCGTATCCTAAAACTGTTTCCGAATCTTCTTAGTATATAGAGTGCAAATATTGTCTTTAGGGCAGTGATAATAATTATATGCTTTGAAGCAAGTTTCTTCACCAGCCTTTTTGAAACAAACAACCTAAATGCAATATTTTATTGAAGAAACTTGGCTTCGTTGAAGGACAACTAACGTTATGGGGCCGAGGTTATATTTGTGTAACATAGTGGGGAAAGTGCCATGGTAAGAAATACTTTATAACATGGCAAGATTAGACTAGTTGATTTTGGACATGGTGAAATTAGGCTTTCCTTGACTTGGTAAGGGCATTCAAAAATTCCAACAATAGGTTTTTTTGTGTACTATTTTCCCTTTGAAGATAAGACAAAAACATTACAACCCTATAAGGCTAAAGTCGAATTATCCTCATAACCCGTCAGTTATAGGGAAGGATCCGGTTAGGGTTATAAGAGAAGCACTTGCTAAAACGCTCGTGTTTTACTATCCTCTCGCTGGTAGGCTTAGGGAAGGGCCTAACCGGAAGCTTATTGTGGAGTGTAATGGTGAGGGCGTCCTGTTTATTGAGGCCGATGCTAATGTCACACTTTATCAGTTTGGTGATTCACCTCAGCCACCATTTCCTTGCTTTGAGGAGCTCCTTTTTGATGTTCCTGGCTCTGCTCACATAGTAAATTGCCCTTTGTTACTCATTCAGGTATACAAAATATGTTGCTCTTTTGTCACTGAAATTTATCACTAGGTTAGTTGTTAATGGGATAGGCTTAGGTTGAACGAAGACCTGAATAATATGGTCTAGAATTGTATATAAAGGAAAAAAATAATATGAAAAAAATATGGTCTAGAATTGTTATTTATGTCAGTATGCAAAATAAAAGGTGCAAAATAAAAAGTGCCTGAATAATATGGTCTAGAATTTTAAACGAACACACAATATCGAATGCGTGAAAAGCAATGTGTATGTATATTTAACTTGAATTCTATAATGAGGATTAAAAAAAGTAAAGTCGGTTAACGTTTAAAATGACAGGTGACAAGGCTCAAATGTGGTGGTTTCATCTTTGCGATCCGCCTCAACCACACTATGGCCGATGGATTTGGTCTTGCAAATTTTCTGTCAACTGTGGCTGAAATGGCTGGAGGGGCTTCACTTCCTTCCCTCCTTCCCGTCTGGGAAAGGCACCTCCTCAACGCCCGAAACCCGCCCCGCGTGACGCGCACTCATCACGCCTACGAGGCAATAAGTGACACTAACTGCACAGTTCTCGCGACTGATGACTTGGTACATGCCTCGTTTTTCTTCGGACCAACTCAGATATCTCGTCTGCGCAAACTAGTTCCTCTCAATCTCCCATATGCCACCACTTTCGAGCTATTGACTGCATGTCTTTGGAAGTGTCGCACCATTGCACTTCAATATAATCCCTTTGAAGAGACGCGTATGATTTGTCTTGTAAATATTCGTCACAGCGCATACTCTGTGTTGCCTAAGGGGTACTATGGTAATGCTTTTGCCTTGTCACCAGCAGTGGCAACGGCGGGAGATGTGGCTTCTAAGCCATTTGGATATATACTAGGGTTGTTGAAAAAGGCTAAGGCAGATGTGACAATGGAACATATAAAATCATTCGCAGATTTTATGGTGATAAAAGGTAGGCCTCATTACACAGTGGCGGGGTCATGTTGTGTGTCGGATTTGAGTCGTGCAGGATTCGAAAATTTGGATTTGGGGTGGGGGAAAACCAGTTTATGGGGGGCCTGCAAGAGGTGGTGACGGTGCTGTTTTGGGGCACACAGGTTTTTATGTGCCATTCAAGAACAAGAAAGGTGAAAAAGGGATTGTCATTCCAATTTCCTTGCCCAAGCAAGCCATGAAAAGATTTGAAATGGAGTTGGAGAAGATGTTGGGAGGCGACAGCCTAATTAAAGGCGAGAACAAATATTCCAAGCATATTGTTTCTGCTTTGTAAATTAGTGTAGTCCAACATGTTTTCGCTATTTTTTTATATCATATACTTTGAGAAATATATAAATTCAACCATTGGTATTTAAAATTGCAATATTTGGATAATCTACAAAGAAAAGATTTGTGTATAAAAATGTAATGTTTGGTAAATAATAGAATTTTACAATTAATTATATTAATAATTTAGAAAGGATTTTGGGTAGTGGTGGCCGGGGTAGGAAATGAGGTTATCCATTAACCCTATAATTTGATAGGATTTTGGGTGGTGGTGGTGGCCGGAGTAGGAAATGAGGTTATCACTTAACCCCATAATTTGATTAACAGGGGACTCCATATTAATGAGATTATCATTACTCTATAATCAATTTAAGAGTGTACATTTTTTATCATATATGTTATTGTTTTTCATCTTTTACATTTGTCTTCCATAGAGATCAAAATGAGTTATTTTTAAAAATAATTATTAACAAATAATTTAAAATATTTAATTTCAATAAACTTTTCCGATCAAGCAAAAAAATATTAATATATAATTAGAGGTACCATTCTTGGAATGAGCATCGTAGGACTGGAGTTGGTTTCTTCCTTATGCATAACCGAACTCTCAAACCCTCTATAAAAGCAGACTAGAATTTTATAAGTTTAGGTGACCAATCACACCTCTAAAAAGAATGGTGGCAACTCTTGTCTTGAAATTTATTTTCTTGCTCATTTACATTTTCGATCGCCTTCATCGTGCCGATCTAGATCAGGTTGCGACAGCTACCAAGGTGGGCCTTGAGAAACCTTATGACAGATTGAAATGGAATTTTATCTGGGAAACTCTTCACCTTACAGGCTTCCCTTAGGACCTCATCAACATACAAATGGATTGTATTTCTTCACTCAAAATGCAAGTCTTATAGAATGAAGCTCCTTCTCAACAATTTAAGGCAGCTAGAAACATTCGACAGGGAAATCCAATCTCTTCATACATTTGTTTTCTTTACGGGGAGAGATAGGCTCATCTTATCACTAACTCTGTCAATAAGGACAAATGGAAGCCAATCAAGTTTGGTCGTACTGATACTAAATTATCACATATCTTTCTTGCTAACGACTCGTTTTATTTGGTGAAAGTACTAAGTCACAAATTAAGGTCATGATGGATTTGTTGGCCCCTAGAGTTTGAGAGATTTTAAAAAATTTGTTGAAAACTTTTACAAGGTAGACCAAATAACAAAGCTTTACACAAATAAAACAAAAGTATAAATGCGAAAGTAATAAAACAACCAATTCACACACAAAATAAGACAAATATAAAGCAAAGTAAATAGAGGAGAGAGAAAACAAAGTCTCAATTTATAGTCATTTTATTCTCTTTGACCTACGTCCAATATTTGAGATCCACTTAAGAGTTTGAGAGATTTTAAAAACTTTGTTGAAAATTTTTACAAGTTAGACCAAATAACAAAGCTTTACACAAATAAAACACAAGTATAAATGCGGAAGCAATAAAATCACCAATTCACACACAAGATAAGACAAATATAAAGCAAAGTAAATAGAGGAGAGAGAAAACAAAGTCTTAATTTATAGTGGTTCGATTCTCTTTGACCTACGTCCACTCCTTGATATCCACTCAAGAGTTTTAATCCACTATCTCCTCACTTCTGAGTGGAGAGAAACTGTTTACAACTTCTCTTATTTTCAAAGATCACAAGGAGACCTTTAAAACCTCTAGTTTTTGTAAGAAACAAACTAGGAAACCTACACTCTTTCGTTTTTTGAAGGAAACAAAACAAAGAAAACCTCACACTCTTATTTTTTTTTCAAGGTTCAATAAGGAAACCTATCTAGTCCTCAATCAAATAACTTGATTATTATAAAATGTGTTCCCAAAATAGAGAATTTATGCTCAACCCAACCTAGAAATATGATAACAAGTAAATATCTCAAATTGATTAGAAATGTAGAAATGAGAGAGAAAGTGACTAGCAAAATTAGCAAAGGTTTCTCTCATGATTCTCTTATTTCTTATGATGTTGGATATGTCATTTTATAGCTTTCTTGGAGTTTATGACCGTTGGAATCAATAATATAGCCGTTGTGAAACAAATCCAAATGTTGTACAAAGTTGACATTATCCAATTTACATGCTCAAGCACAATTTCATGCTTAAGCTTTCCTCTACGTGCTTAGAGGCCACCTTGAAAACACCACACCACTTATGGAACCTCATTTAAGTGCTTAAAGCTGAGCTTAAGTACTTAAGTTAACACTCTAAGTGCTTAAGTGCTTACATGAATTTTCAAGATTGCACCTTGAATTTTGTTGACATCATCTAACCAAGGACATTCAAATTCAAATCCCGAGGAGTGACACAATGGATTGTTTTGTCTTCAAGTGCAAATTTACATGCTTAGACATTTGTTTATGTACTTAGAGTCCATTCTTCCAAGTCTGTACCTTTTTAGCACTAAGTGCTTAGAGCTGGGGTCTAAGCACTGAAGCCTCACTTTTAGCACAACAACTTTTCTGGACTATTCTTTAAGTGCTTAGATCTGAACTTAAAGCACTAAGACGCCACTTTACTCCAAACATGAGAAACACCAAATTTAAGCCTAAGCTCTTTACGTGCGTAAGGCATCCTCCAAACCAAATTCTTGCACATTTTCATCTTTAATGGATATTTTGTTGTCATCATCATCGAAACCAAACTCAACAATTTTCCCCTTTTTTGATGATGACAAAACATATATGAATTTGAACATCTACTCAACAATAACAAATAATTTGATCAAGGATTTCACTTCTTGTCACTTGGTTAGTCCAACAAAATAATATGCATGATGTTCAACTCAAGAATGATATCACTTGTGAAAAACAATATGCAAATTCATGAAAAAATTCTCCTCCTTTTTGTTATCATGAAAAAGGATATGCAAAAGCAACATTCTCCCTATCATTCATAGAAAAAGTGAAAAAAAAACATTTAGCACACTTAACTTCCCCTAAGTAAAATACATTTTTCAAAGAAATCATTTTGGAAGGAAAACTCACCCTTTTGTTTCAAAACATGCACAGTAAAACTCAAAAATATATTTTCCCCTTTGAAATTCAAAGATTCAATATATGAAATCAACTATATAAAATAAATACCACTTGAAAACACATGTAATGCAATCAAGTATATGCATGAACTCATCAATCAATCAAAAAATTACAAGATACACATAATAGCATTAGAACATTACATCAAATGAAAATATTTCTAAGTAAACAATAAAATTGCATGAATATACTAGGAAAATTAAAATTTTACAAAGTGTGCATGAATTTGCTTAAGTGTTTTTAACAATTGGTATCAGAGCTTGTGCTCTTGATAATATTTTTTAGCTTAACATCCAAAGAGTGAAAGATTTCAAAAATGACATTCTTAGATATCATGCATAGATATGAAGGATTGTCTATTAATGAAGCTTATTTCTTTGAAAGCATTGATTATACTTATTGAAAAATAAGGATGATAGTATTCCTCAAATCCGAGAGCATGGACATATGGAAAGTTGTGAAGGATGGTCCATTTATTCCAACAAAAATGATAGATGGAAGAAAACTGGAAAAAACAAGAGAAGGGTGGAGTGACTTGTTGGAGTTTTAGCATGAAATACATAGGCGGGATAACAAAAAAATTTCATCTAATCACTCCAATAACAAACCAAGATTGATAGATTAAATAAAGAACAGATGTTTACTTACATGATGAGTGCCGAATCATATTTGATTATTCACCAAGAGCCCTAGCTCACATTTGCCAAGGATCACTTACTCCTTAGATTCACTCTATGCTTTGTAAGAACCTTAGCCTTAAGACTAAGATCTCTAATTCACACACACTAAATATATTCTAGAATGACTAAATTAAACACTCTTTAATGGTGAATATAGAGTTCAACAATGCTAGGTTAGGATGTGTTCTTTTAGAGTTGAAAATACCAACACAATTAGGGTTAGATGTAGCATCACACCTTAGGTATTTATATAGTGCTAGGGTGATCCTATTAGGGTTAGGATGTCTCCAAAAACCCTAAAAAATCATGTCATGTTCGGCCACACTTCTCTTTTTGGGTTAGGAAGTCCAATTCCTACTTTAAAGGGAAAGGCTCCTAACTTTTAGGATATGACCATTGAGCTTAATTTTCTCACACTATATGGACCTTTATTTAATAAATTAATCCATGATTAATTAATTAAACATGTCATGGGCTGAATTATCATATAATTAACCCATACTAACCATAGCAAAAATTCACCTATGCACTTTAACTCAACATTTGACCTAGTTGCAAGAAGAGAGATAAAACTCGTTCCAGATCTTTCGTGTGCGATCCCATAAGTTCATTCAATGTTGGCAATGAGTTTAATATATATTAATACTCATAAATCACTAGGGTCCTCTAGCAAGACATAGTGACTACCCAAATTGAATGAATGTCGAATGGAGCCAACAAACCTAATTGCAACCTTATACAAACCTTTACCTATCGATATCATGATTAACATGAGGCATGAAACATGTCACCCTTATTTGTTGCTAAAACATTTATGTTGGAGAATTTTCTCGGGGATGCGTTGGTGAATTTTGGAGAGCAGAAGCAAGAAAAACAACACCAAGATTTATAGTGGTTCGGCCAACCATGCCTACGTCTACTACCTAAGTCTTACTTAGGATTTCCACTATAACGGAGATTGATTATGACTTAATCCAACAAAACCTTATATCAAGGTTGATTGCGGCTCACACCTCTAAAGCCAACAAGGTTGATTATGGCTCACCCCTCTAAGGCCAACAAGGTTGATTGTGGCTCACACCTCTAAAGCCAACAAGATTGATTACGGCTCAATCCTCTAAGGCCTACGCAAGGTTGATTACGGCTCAAACCTCTAAAGCCATACCCAAGGTTGATTACAACTCAAACCTCTAAATCCATTACAATGTTGTTTTCCATAGATTTACAACCAACCTTTCCCCACTCTCAAATTGTTTACAGAAAATGAAAGCTATATACTAGAGTACATGTGTTGTCACAATGCTCTTGATATTCTCTCTAGCTTGATTTTGGTGTTTTAGGGGTGATGGAATGATAAAAACGTTTTAGCTTTGAAAGCATATGATCATCCACATTTTTCTGTCATTCCTTGACGTATTTATAGCTTCTCCAAGCCATTTGACCGTTGGTGTTGAGAAACTAGCCGTTAGAGACAGTTTATAGCCGTTGCAGCCTTTTGGAACAAACACAATGTACATTGCACCAAGCATGCGTACGTTGTCTGCAAATTCTTCAGCTCTACGTACGCTGATCGTCTGTGACGTACGTTGATCATAGCTACATCTCCAGATGACGTATGTTGTTCATGTATGACGTACGTTGTTCTTGATCTAGAATGATCCAGTAGCGTCTGTTTGCATTCAGCTCTACGTCTACATAAGTTCTACACTTGTCACGTACATTGCTCTTCACTATGACGTACGTTGTACCTCGATAACGTGTTCAAATCTATCTCAAATATTTTGTACATCATCAAAACATAAAAAGGAATTTAATGTTGATCTTCCTTGATCCAACAATCTCTCCTTTTTTTATGATATCAAAACTTTGAAGAATTTAAGCGCTCATATCAAGGCAACACAATTGATCAAGGATTTCATCCTTGTCATGAGGTTAGGATTAAAGATGTCTGATCATATATAAAAAATTAATTTCACTCCCCCTATCAAAAATAATTTATGCAAATTTTCAAAATTTTCTTTTCTTCCCTTCTTTGAAAACAATTTGCACATTGTTTGAAATATTTTGAAAATATCATTTCTCCCCTATTAAAAATGATTTGTGCATAATTTTTAAAACTTTTTTTCTCCCCCTATTTAAAACAAAACAATATCAATAAAAATGATATGAGTTGAAAGATTTGAAAAGATAATACTAATGTTGGCATCTCCAATGATGTATGATCTTTGCTCTAAGGATGTTAAGCCTTCTTGAACGGAGACTTTCTGATACTAAATGTTGGAGAATTTTCCCGGGGATGCCTTGGTGAATTTTGGGGAGCGGAAGCGAGTTGGAGTGAAGCGAGAAAAACAACACCAAGATTTATAGTGGTTCGGTCAACCATGCCTACGTCCACTACCTAAGTCTCACTTAGGATTTTCACTATAACGGAGATTGATTACGGATCAATCCAACAAAGTCTTATATCAAGGTTGATTGCGGCTCACGCCTCTAAAGCCAACAAGGTTGATTACGGCTCACCCCTCTAAGGCCAACAAGGTTAATTGCGGTTCACACCTCTAAAGCCAACAAGGTTGATTGCGGCTCAATCCTCTAAGGCCTACCCAAGGTTAATTACGGCTCAAACCTTTAAAGCCATACCCAAGGTTGATTACTGCTTAAACCTCTAAATTCATTACAATGTTTTTTTTCATAGGTTCACAACCAACATTTCCCCACTCTCAAAGTGTTTACAGAAAATGAAAGCTCTATACTAGAGTACATGTGTTGACACAATGCTCTTGATCTTCTCTCTAGCTTGATTTTGGTGTTTTGAGGGTGATAAAAATGTTTTAGCTTTGAAAGCATATGATCATCCACATTTTTCTGGCCTTCCTTGATGTATTTATAGCTTCTCCAAGCCATTTGACCGTTGGTGTTGAGAAACTAGCCGTTGGAGACAGTTTATAGCCGTTGCAGCATTCTGGAACAAACACAACGTACGTTGCACCAAGCCTGCGTACGTTGTCTGCAAATTCTTCAGCTCTATGTACGTTGATCGTCCGTGACGTACGTTGATCATAGCTACATCTCTAGATGATGTACGTTGATCATAGCTCCATCTTCAGATGACGTACGTTGAATATCCTCTGCGTACGTTGTGTCCTCACTGCGTACGTTGTTCTTGATCTGGAATGATCCAGTAGCCTCTGTTTGCATTCAGCTCCACGTCTACGTACATTGTACACTTGTCACGTACGTTGCTCTTCATTATGACGTACGTTGTACCTCGATAACGTATGTTGTGGCTCTTCTAGTGGCTTGATTTGCAATTCCGAGCTTTCCAACGTGTTCCACTCTATCTCAAATATTTTGCACTTCATCAAAACATAAAAAGGAACTTAATGTTGATCACCCTTGATCCAACAATTTCTTGATCTCTAAATGACATGGACTTAATTAAATAAATGATAAGTCTTTTATCATTTCATTTGGGTATGTCCATGCAATATTCAGTGTCATTTATCAAGTGGCCGTTGATATCTTCTCTCTTATGAGAGAGTGGTAATCCCTTCACTTCACTCATGTTTCTAGAATGATTCTTAGCATATCCAATCAAGTCCATACTTGCCCCCAGTTACGGAAAGCGTTAGGCAAATGGTCAAAGTATATTAATCCTCACCTAGAATCCATAGCGATTTTAGGTCTAAGGATTTCCAATATAAGCATTGCATGAGAACTAATTATGACATATAACTATGTAGTATTCTCATGAATGGATCGATCCAATACAATATTCCCTAACATGTATTTATGCCTCTGATTGATATCTCTATATCCCATGACCTTGTAGAACACGATCATCATACAGAGCACATACTAGTCTTAGTTTGTTATCACTCCCATGATAACAATCGACTAGTAATAATTTAGAATGTTATTGTTTCAAGTCTTAAGGTTCTATTATCAAATCACGTATTTGACTTAACTTAAGTAGAACAACCATTCATGGACATTTTATCAAGTTAACTATGCACAAGAATAATAATTAGATAAAATAATACATCATTTTATTTAATTAAATAGATTACAATGTCATTGGGCCTTAGAGCATAACTAACATGACTATGACAAGAAGCTCCTCTCCTACAACCATAAGGCCAATGCATATACTCTATTGTTCATTGAGCAAGTCCCAATTCAACCAAATCCAACAATATGAGATGACTCATGATATTTGACAAAATCTTCGAGATTGCTTATGGGGAAACAAGCCAAGTTAAGGAAAATAAGATATATCTTCTTGTTCATAAGTATGAGTTATTCAAAATGGAGGAAGAAGAGATTATTCAAGAGATGTTTGACCTGTTCAATGACATAATCAAAAATCTCAAAGCTCTTGGTAAATCCTAATCTTATTTTGCTCTTATGAGGAAGGTTTTGAGATCCCTACCAAGGTCTTGGGTTCCCATAAAAAAAAGTAATACAAGAAGCCAAGGACTTGCCTTGCCTTCCATTGGAGGAATTGTTTGGATCCTTACTCACACATAATATGAATATAGAGGAGGAAGACAAAAAGAATAAGAAGGAATTAAGGGCATTCAAAGCATGTTCAAAATATATTGAAAGCTCAAGTGAAAGTAATGATGAAGAAGAAGATTTTGAAGATGTCAAATAAAGTTCTAAAAATTTCTCAACAGATAAAGAGATGCAAAAAAGGCAAACAAGAAGAATAATAAACTCATTTTCTATGAGTGTTATCTATTCTTGACTTGAAAATCATGCATATTATTTTGTTGGAGTAACCAAGTGACAAGGAGTGAAATCCTTGATCAAATTATTTGTTATTGTTAAATATATGTTCAAATTCATGTATGTTTTGCCATCATAAAAAAGGGGGAGATTGTTGAATTTGGTTTTGATGATGATTATAGCAAAATAGCGATGAAAGATGAAAATGTGCGACAATTTGGTTTGAAGGATGCCTTACGCACGTAAAAATGGAGTTACACACGTAAAGAGCTTAGTCTTGAATGTGGTGTTTCTCATGTTTTGAGTAAAGTGACGTCTAAGTACTTTAAGTTCATATCTAAGTACTTAAAGAATAGTCCATAAAAGTTGGTGTGCCAAAAGTGAGCCTTAAGTGCTTAGACCCCAGTTCTAAGTACTTAAAACTAGTGCTGAAAAGGTTTAGACTTGGAAGAATAACCTCAAGATTTGAATAAGAATGTCCTTGGTTAGATGATATCAGTGAAATTCAAGGTGCAATTGTCACATCCTCAACCTCATTGCATATATCATTGTTCATATTCATGATAGCTCATTATATGCATTTACATATATTGGCATTATTTGCAAATATTATATTGAAAAAAAAAAGAGAGAATGAAATAAAAAGGATGCTAATAGAAATAGTACGATTAGAGTATTAAACGGTAAGTCGATAATGCATATAAATACGATAAGTGCTATTACAAGTACAATGGGATCATAATATAATTTTTGTAAAAT